>CM062805.1:1156689419-1156990081 GCA_031772625.1 Pinus tabuliformis | reverse complement strand
CTCAAGCGTGGAATAAGGCTATACAAGCAAAGCTAGAAGGAGAAGTCTAACAAATTCTAGTGAGGGTATTCCCTCACATGTGCAAAGAACTAGAGTTGCATTACTGCTGCTCTAAAGTCTGCAATGTTTGTGAAAGAGAAGAAGGCTCAATTGGGAGGCAACAAGATCATCTCCTTAATTTGGAAGGCTCCATCACTAGCACGATAAGAAAAGATCAAGGGTCACTCTAAAGTATACAATGAAAGGTCTCTACAATTGCCGGAAGAAGTGCCGAACAAAGAAAGACTAAGTGCTAGAAGGAGGAGGACAAAGTGCTGGAAGAAGAAGTAATCTTGAAAGGACTTGACTTGTGCTTGGGGGATATTCTTGTCAAGGGTCTAGGTTTGGCATTGGTCAATAAAAAGCTTCAATAAGAGAAACTTACTAAAGAGTTTTCCTCTCAAGAGAAGAGAGGTTTTGGCCCTAGCAGAGAGCCAACATCTTGTGTTTGTTCTATGTTTGGATAACGGTCTGATGAAGCGCACACACATGCATTAATAAGCAAAGAAGAAGATTAAGCTAACAAGAAAATTAAAAAGACATCACAAATGGTTATCTATTCCCGAAGAATCACTCTACACCTAATTTCCCTAGATTCTTCAACAGACATAGGCCTGCAATCCTTCATCCTGAATCTCCTCAAGATCTCCATTGCATACTTGCCTTGGCAAAGGAAAATCTTTCTGGCTGCTACCACACCTTTAATCCCAAAATATAATGCATCAAGTTGATGTCCTTAATGTTGAATTCCAAAGAAAGATCCTCCTTGCACATCCTTATGAATTGCTCTGATACCATGTTAAATCTCTAATACCAACCAGATTTATTTTCTCACAACGATTCAATTTATCCCCAATTTATTATTTATTTACCCAAATAATAACAAAATCATAGAAAAATAAAATCACTGGTATCTTTAACTTCTAGAATAAAAAATATGCAGCGAAATAAACTAGAGAGATCAATTACACATTGCAAAATTAATTATCCCACAAACAATTCTCCGTCATTCATTATTCGGAAAATCCAGGTTTTTCAACCCACATAGATACAAGGAGAAATACAATTTAGAACTTGCAACTCAACTCCCTTTGAATGAATTCGGCCCAGGTGAATCAGCTTTCTTCCTTGATGAAATTGATTTGAAGAAATCGACCTCCAACAATGAGATCTGTGCCCTCCAACAACTTGATTTGCACCCTACCACTAATGCGCACTGGAAAAACCCCAAAACTCCAGCAACTTGGCTTCCTCTAGACAAACTTTATCTCCTTTTGACAACTCGGCCCTACAATCTCCTCCAACTCGAACCTCCTGGATTCCCTCAAACCCGCTTGCACTTCTCCTCTGTGCACTAGTCAATGAGTCACTCGCATTGCAGAGAAAATTGCTTTCTCTGCGTGATGATTCACTCACACACTTGTGCTCTTCATTGTGTCTTCACCTCCATCGCTAGCCTCCATTTATAATCTTCATTGAGTCCAAATCTCTAACCTTGATCTTCCCTCTTGAAACATCTTGAAGATTCCTTTTGGCAACATCTTGAAGATTCCTTCTCGAGACATCTTGAATCTTCATTCTAGAAACATCTTGAAGATCAACTATTGAGATTATTTCTAAGTCACTTAAATAATTAAATTATTTGTCCGTAGAAAATAACCCAATAGTCCACAATAACTAATTAACTTTAATTATTGTAATTTTTTTAAGTTAAACTTAGGAAAGAAGACATAAATCACTAGAAGAGGCAAATAATGTTTTCCACATGCTAACACACCAAGCAATTGTACAATACTTTCCGATGCTACTCACATCAACAACGGCTCTAGCATATTGCCTTTGGGAACTTTTTCACTGTTTATATTCAGGTTGAAATGTTACATTTTTGCTAAAAAAGGTCCCCTTTGTGTCTGAGTCATTTGCAATCTCAAGAGTTCAATCTTTTTGAAGTAAGATCAACATTTGATATACATTAACTCCTTTTCTCAAAATATTCTATTATATCTACTAGCCTAAGGGTTGCAGATATTGTATTTCCAGCGTTTGGACCTACTACTATTATTTTCTTTGTTTCTTCTAGGTTGGTTTCTTGCATATAATAAATGTTTTTTTGAATTGAATATCTTAGTGAATTCATTGAATCCCTTGCTATTGGTTTCAACTCTACTTTTGTTTTCTTGGCCCATGGCTCCTGTGGTTTCTTCCCCCAATTCTCCTATATGGCTTTTTGTTTTGTAGTAATTGTTAATGTTGTTATTGATCGAGTGACGTGACTCATTTTTTGCAAACCAACTACTATTATTTGCTTTGTTTCCTCTGGGTTGGTTTCTTGCATATAAATGTTTTTTTGAATTGAATATCTTAGTAAATTCATTGAATGCATTGCTATTGGTTTCAACTCTACTTTTGTTTTCTTGGCCCATGGTTCTTCTTGTTTCTTCCCCTAATTCTCCTATATGGCCTTTTTTTTGTAGTAATTGTTAATGTTGTTGTTGATCGAGTGACATGACTCATTTTTTTGAATAGGAATTCCTTTGATAATTAATATGAGTAATCTTTACAGGGTTTTAATACAAATATTGGGCCACAAATGAATCCTCCACAATCAAGTTAAAGACAAAAGGAGTGGGCTAACCTTGGCCAAAACATCCACTCACATAGAGTCTAGAGTCTACATCATATTGTCCCTAAACAATAAGTAATTGGCATCCACCTAACTAGATAAACAATAAGAGTAACCATGCCGTTTTTTTGGAGGTTGGTCATGATTGTTGAAGGCAGGGACACAACCTGAAGGCTGAAACAAGAGGTTCAACATCAATAGGCTATATTGGGTCAACATTAGTAGGATTTGAAGGCTTGGGCTCCTTTGATATGGTGAGAGCCAACATTGGGAACTGTTTTTTTGGCATGGTGGGTTAGGGGTTCAACATTGGCCATGGTCACTCTTATGCACAAGTTGGTTTGCTCAATAGTGTGGCCTATTGTGATGGGAACCTGAAAGGGTGCTATAGAGGGCCAGGTGGGCCATGAGGACCATAGGAGCTAGTTAAACCAATTAGCTTTTATACATGCGAGATCGATGCATTTAAGTTAAATTAGTGGTTACAATAGTTTGAAGTCTATTTTAGTGTGCATAAACTAAATTGAGCATAGAGAACTTATTTTGACCTTTCAAAGATGGAAGGTCATGCTTTGACGTGGAGGGAGAGTGATGTAGTCACTTGTAGACTCAAATTTGAATTGTTGATGATTAACTGAGAAATGTTCAAAGACCTTATCAAGTCATAGTTCTACCTTGTTGGATAGAAGGAGGAATACAGGGTAAGGTAGCTCCATCTCAAGTTTAGGCAAGGATAGAATTTGTAAGACTATGTGAAATTATTTTGTTGGGTATTCTATACAAGTGTTCAAAAGTGTTCATTAAATAACTGGGAGGCTTGCATAGCCATATTTAAATACAAGTGATACGCTTCAAGCCAAAGACCATTTACGAGGCTTGTGTTAAAGGTTTGTACATTAAGGGGATAAGAGGACACAACCTAGTGCTTGAAAGTAGAGAGAATAGTAAGGGGAGTCCAAACCAGGGTGGAAGAAGAACAATAAAGGGAAGAAGATGGTAGTTATTGCTCAATAAAACCTAGATTGGAAACCCCACTATAAACACCATGATGTTGATGGGCACTCAAAGGACAAATATTGGAAGTTGCTCCTAGAACTTTACCCTAAACATCACCAGTAGCAAAAGGGTAATGATTTGTTGGCAACTAAAACTAGAAATCATATTTGAGAGTAATTCCCATGTTGAAGGAACTATAGTCTGTACATCTACTCACAACGAGGTAATCCTGAGTGTGTTTAGTCTTGAAGAAGAAAGGGAGATGTTTAAATTATTCCATGTCAAAGTTCAACTTATTTAGTATGAGCTTAACTGGTAGAAAAACTTGGATTGGAAGTGAAAGAGCATTGTGGACTTTATCCTCTAGGATGTATGTCAAGATGGGGAATTGATAGTCTCTAAGCATCACAAGTCCATTTTTTCCATTTTCCATTAATGCAACTTGTACTGTTAAGGTAGTTGTGGATGTGATACTACTTGATGCATGTGTTGATACCAGGGAGCCCATGCATGTACATGTGAGACGTTGTCTTCACATGAAGGGGAAAACATTATTGTTTGATAAAGGATGAGTGGACTTTCATTGTTAATGCTTCGAAAGGCAAATGAAAGCTCTTCTTGATAAGTGCATATTGTTCAAGAAGGCTGATAAGTACAAGAAGTTTGTATCTTTGTTGTTGAAATAGAATTAGTAAAGTGAAGGTAAAATGGAGGTCAAAACATCTTTAGAAGGTTGTGACAAGGAACCAAAAGAATAAGTGGAACAACTCATGGAAATATACAAGGAAGTGTTTCAAGAGCCTAAAGGATTTCTATTGAAGAGGTGTTAAAATTGGAAACTAGGGCCAAACTCCATGTGGGTCATCCTATTTATGGCAGTTGATATTTTTCTTGGATTCCTCTCGTCGAGAGGTGTAGGATTGATCTAACGATCATTTGATTCTGACATGTATTCATGGAGATATGAATTTATTTGTATTTCTTGACAATTTGTCAAGGTCGGCCAGCAAGTTAAGTTGTGTTGCACACCCCCAGCTAACCTCAACGTTGCATATAAAAGAAGGAGACATTGTGTCTCATTTCACTCACTCTCATCCTCTCATCTCTTCCTTGTCTCTTGGGTAAACAAAAGGAAGGAGGACGCAGATCTCTTGGGCAGCTTTGAAGAAGGATGCAGATCTCTAGGGCATCATTGTGAGGACGCAGATTAGGGCAGCGAGGACGCAGGAGGGTACAACCATCTGTTTGGGGTGATTTAGGGCTGCTTTGACCAACGTCTTACCCTCTTTGACTGCGGCTTTGCATGGGCAGCCTCTCCTAGGCTAGACGAAGTGCTGCGTTGACTTTTGGAGGGCTGATTTGGGACAACGTTGACTGGTTAGGGCTGGCTGCAGGTTGCTGTAGCTTTCATTGCTGATTTGTCCCTCTTACTTGGACTGTTTTGGGCTGCACATACTTGCTGTTGGAGGTCGAGTTCTCCTAGGATATCTTAAGGTCATTGGTGAGCTGTTTGACCAACTTTGACCTTGCTGATTTGATTTATGTTGCTGCTGTTATAAATCACAGATTTGTGATATTGTACTCTCTCTCTCTCTCTCTGCTGAATTATTGAAGAATATAGAAGAATTGATCAAAGGGTTTCCCGCATTGGGGTTTGTCCTTGGCTAGCCGCCCCATCTTGTGTCTCTTGTCTTGGCTTGTCTTCTGTTGATTTTATTTATGTTCTATCAACATTTTACTTATACGTTAATGTGATTGCTATACTGAGAATTGACATTGGGCTACTAAGAATAATTGAAGTAAATTGCTCTAAGCATGGAACATACCATAATTTAACATGGTATCAGAGCTGAGGTGAAGAGTCAAGACAAAGCCCAAGCAAGAGCAAGAGCAATCACCGAAGACAGTTGGAAAAAGTCAAAAGGCTTCATGGGTTCTTCATCACACTTCCCCGCTGAAGAAAAGCTCCATGCGAAGTCTGAGTATCACGGATGGAAGATGTCTCTTGATTTGACATTGGAAGAGCAGGAAGTGTTGGATTATGTGAGAGGCAGAATTACAGAGCCTCCATCAAATGCACTGGCTGCTACAAGGAACAAGTACACTAAGGGTGAAGTCAAAGCAAAGAAGATCATCCAGGACTCTATTGACAAGCGTTTGGTGACCTACGTTTCTGAGCTGAACACCTCCAAGGAGATCTACGATAGACTAGTAAGCTTGTTTAAAGTTAGTGATGCATATCAAGTTTTGTTCCTCAAAAAAAAGCTGAAGGATATTAAGAAGGGCAAAGAAGAGGATATTCAATCCTAATTCTTAAGGATCATTGAGATCAAGAATGATCTCCTATCAATTGGAGAAGTCATTGCTGACAGGGAACTGACTATCACTACTCTTGGAGGGCTCCCATCCGATTGGTATGTATTTAGAACCACTCTTCTCAACAATGATTGAATTCTGGGATTTGAGGAATTGATGCGAGGTGCATTCAAGAAGAGACAAGGATGGTAGAGCAAGAAATGCCTTCAAGCAAAGGCAACCCTACTGTTTTCTCCTCTCAAGCTAAAAGGAGAAATAATTCTGGGTCTAAATTCAAAGGAAAGGCCGGATCGAAGGGTGGAAGAAAGGGAAGATGCTTCTCTTGCAATAAATTTGGCCACCATGCGAGGGAGTGTTCAAATATGAAGGATACATCTCATGATGATGATCAAAATCACTCTCGGGGCAACTCCAATCACAATCAAATGAATGGCAGGTTCAATGGCAAAGGAAAGAGGAATGTCGTAAATCAAGGAAGTGGTCAACCCTCCAAGAAAGCAAGGAACTCCAGGTATGAATAAAATGTTGTTAACAATAAGCAAGATGAATATTGTTTGATATCGGCCCTCTCCACTACCTCTTCTCTGGACTCGTTGGGCTATTGGATTATTGATAGTGGTGCTTCAAAACACTTCACTGGTTACAAGGAAGGTCTTTCTAATCTGATAGAGGAGACAAACTTGGAGATTATTCTTGGAGACAATTCCACCTATCCTGTAAAGGGTGTAGGGAATGTTACTCTTCAATTAAATCAGGGTAACACAATTCATTTGCAAGAAGTCCTATATGTACTTGATCTCAAGAAGAACCTGGTGTCCATTTCGGCAATGGAAGACAAAGGCTACAAGGTGGCCTTCATCGATGGCAAGGTACATGTGTGGAAAAAGAATTTTAAAGATGTTTTCACTCTTGGGTTTCGAGTTGCATATTTATATCAAGTTGGAGGAAGTCCGTTGGGAGTCATGTCTTGCGACACATCTCTTCAGTCTGAACTATGGCACCGGAGGTTTGCCCACCTTCATTATAAGGCTCTACCCGATGTGAGACAAATGGTGACAGGGATGCCCGAGTTCAAAATAGAGCATGAAGGTGTATGTTTGGGATGTGCCGAAGGAAAGCTCAAAAGGGGACCATTCCCCTCAAGCCATAGCAAGACCTCCGACATTTTGCAGTTGGTTCACTTCGACATATCTGGTATGATGCCCGTGAACTCTTTGGGAGGATATTTATATTATCTCACTTTTACAGATGACTATTCTCGCAAGACTTGGATATACTTCTTGAAAAAGAAGGATGAAGTGTTCTCTTGGTTCCGTCACTTCAAAGCCTTGATCGAGAATCAAACCGAGAAGAGGATCAAGATCTTAAGGACTGATAATGGGACCGAGTATGAATCCAATGAGTTCCATGACTTTTGCAAAGAGGTTGGCATTAAGAGGGAGACCACAACACCATACACTCCTAAGCAGAATGGTGTGGCGGAAAGGAAGAATCGTACGATTGTGGAAGTTGTTCGTGCCATGCTCCATGATCAAAGGCTTCCGAAGTTTCTATGGGCCGAAGCTGCGAATATTGCCGTATATGTTCAAAACCGATGTCCTCATCAAGCATTGCATTCCAAGACTCCCGAAGAGATGTTCACTGGTAAGAAACTTGATGTCTCCCATTTTAGAATTTTTGGAAGTCCCGTATATTTTCATGTGTCGAAAGAGAAAAGGAGCAAATTGGGTGCATTTGGAAAGAAGGGAATCTTCGTGGGCTATAGCGAAAATTCTAAGGGCTATAGAATCTATGTGGCTAGTCAAAGGGAAGTCGAGATAAGTCATGATGTCACCTTTGACGAAGATATGGCTCTTAGCAAGGTTGACAATCTTCCTATTCTAAGGAAAGATAAAGAAGCTGACACTAGGAAGCCAGATGAGAAGGAAGATGAGACGATGCCCAATGTGGAAGAACCTATGGATCCCATTGATCCCCCTCCGCAAGAGCCTTCCTCTTCTAGGAAGAGGCCCTCATGGCTTAGGGGGACACTTGATGATGCCAAAGGACATATTGCACCTAGAGGGACTTTCCGTGAAAGTAAGAAGCCGACCAAGTATCAGGGATACTTGACCATTATGAGCACCATCATTCAAAATGAGCCTTCATCATTCGAAGAAGCCGTGAAGCATCAAGTATGGAAGGATGTTATGAATGAGGAATACGAGTCCATCATGAAGAATGATGTCTGGGATGTGGTCCCTAGACCCCAGGACAATACAGTTCACCTCGAAGTGGCTTTACAAAATAGAAGCATGGAGTTGATGGGAGTGCTGAGAAATATAAGGCTCGCTTTGTTGCTCGAGGCTTCTCTCAAAAGGAAGGTGTAGATTATGATGAGATATTTTCACCTGTTGCTCGATACACCACCATCCGTTCGATCATAGCCCTTGCTGCTTTGCAAGGATGGAACCTACATCAGATGGATGTCAAGACCGCGTTCTTGCATGGTTCAATTAAAGAGGAAGTCTATGTGGAACAACTCGAGGGGTTTGAGATTCATAATTAGGAATCTCACGTATGCAGGTTGAAGAAAGCCCTCTATGGGCTGAAGCAACCACCCCGAGCTTGGTATGAGAGGATTGATAGCTACTTGATGAAGCTGGGATTCACTAGGAGTGAAGCTGATCCAAACCTATACTTTAAGGTTGAGGATGATAAGCCTCTCATACTGGTGCTGTATGTTGACGACCTCTTTTTGACAGGTGCAGACCCTCTCATTCACAAATGTAAGAGGGAGTTGGCTTCCGAATTTGAGATGAAGGACCTAGGGCTGATGCACTATTTCCTAGGGCTGGAAGTCTAGCAAAAGCCAAGAGAAATTTTCCTATCTCAAGGAAAATACGTGGTGAAGATATTGGAGAGATTTGGTATGGTGGACTGCAAGCCCGTGACTACCTCGATGGAGCTTAACTTCAAGAAGTTATGCGGTAGTGCTGTCGGACCTGCTTTGGGAAATGCTTCTGAGTATCGTCAACTCATAGGAGCATTGATGTTCTTGGTGAACTCCTGTTTGGATATATGTTTTGCAGTCAACATGTTGAGCCAATATATGGTTGAGCCTCATCACTCACATTGGATTGGTGCCAAGAATCTTCTGAGATATCTTCGAGGCACAATCACTCATGGGTTGAGATACATTGCTGGAGATGTGAGGCTACATGGATATTCCGATGCTGATTGGGCAGGTAGTGTGGTGGACCAAAAGAGCACTTCTGGGTGCTGTTTCTCTTTGGGTTTTGCCTCGATCTCCTGGATGAGCAGAAAGTAGAAGTCGATGTCTTTGAACACCGTTGAGGGAGAGTACATTGCTGCAAGTATGGCCTCCTGTGAGGCTGTTTGGTTGAGGAACCTCTTTAGTGAGTTGTTTGGACATACATTGGATACTACTGTGATCCTCTGCGACAACCAGAGTGGGATTCGTTTATCCGAGAATCCTGTATTTCATGATCGCTCTAAGCACATCGATATCAGGTACCACTTTATCCGGGATATGGTACAATGAAGATCAATAAGGCTCCATCATATTGGGACAGATGAGCAGGTTGTCGACATTCCGACGAAGCCCCTGGGAAAGGTCAAATTCTTGAATTTTTGAGAACGACTAGGAGTCGTTGAGAGACCCTCTTATGAGGGTCCTGTATGATCCATACATTGAGCTCTCGGAGCTCTCGGGGGGGCTTGGCGTACTTCTTGGAGCGACAAGCGACCATAGGGTGACTCACCCTCCCCTAATGGTGCACTGTGTACAGGGTGAATGGTTCAGCCTTCCCTTGTGATACCCCGTGGCGACATGTAGGCAGGATGAGTGGTTCATCCTTCTCCTGCTGAGACATCCTAGCCATGCAGTTTGTGACTCATGGGAAGTACCTCTCATCTGGCCAATGAGTAGGGAAATGAGGATAGGGACCATAGTAGTATCGATGGACGCATCGTGTATCTACCATACTCCTTATGCTAGGATGACATTGATTTGGGATCAATTGGAACTGACTTTGGGTCAGTAAGAGTGATATAACTCACTCTCTTTTGGATCTAATCTAGGATCAGTAAGAGTGGTATGACACACTCTCTTCATTGGGACTGACTTCGGGTCAGTAAGAGCGCTATTGGGCACTCTCTTTTATCTAGGACTGACTTCGGGTCAGTAGAGGATGGTATGATACATTCTCGATCATTTCTTCTTCTTCATAGTTCAGTAGAGCAGAGCCGAGCAGTGCAGGGTAGTGCATTTGATGGCAGAGATAGTTTCGACAAACAGATGGATTAGCAGATGGAGTTCTCCCTAGTTGAGAGGGAATGTTAAAATTGGCAACTAGGGCCAAATTCCATGTGGGTCATCTTATTTATGGCAACTGATATTTTTCTTGGATTCCTCTCGTCGAGAGGTGTAGGATTGACCTAACGATCATCTGATTCTGACATGTATTCATGGAGATATGAATTTATTTGTATTTCTTGACAATTTGTCAAGGTCAACCAATAAGTTAGGTTGTGTTGCACACCTCCAGCTAACCTCAACGTTGCATATAAAAGAAGGAGACATTGTGTCTCATTTCACTCACTCTCATCCTCTCATCTCTTCCTTGTCTCTTGGGTAAACAAAAGGAAGGAGGACACAGATCTCTTGGGCAACTTTGAAGAAGGATGCAGATCTATAGGGCATCATTGTGAGGACGCAGATTAGAGCAGTGAGGACGCAGGAGGGTACAACCGTCTGTTTGGGGTGATTTAGGGCTTCTTTGACCAATGCCTTACCCTCTTTGATTGAGGCTTTGCATGGGCAACCTCTCCTAGGCTAGACAAAGTGCTGCATTGACTTTTGGAGGGCTGATTTGGGAAAATGTTGATTGGTTAGGGCTGGATGCAGGTTGTTGTAGCTTTCATTGCTGATTTGTCTCTCTTACTTGGACTGTTTTGGGCTGCACGTACTTGCTGTTGGAGGCCGAGTTCTCCTAGGATATCTTAAGGTCATTGGTGAGCTGTTTGACCGGCTTTGACCTTGCTGATTTGATTTATGTTGCTGCTGTTATAAATCACAGATTTGTGATATTGTACTATCTCTCTCTGTGTGCTGAATTATTGAAGAATATAGAAGAATTGATCAAAGGGTTTCCCGGATTGGGGTTTGTCCCTGGCTAGCTACCACATCTTGTGTCTCTTGTCTTGGCTTGTCTTCTGTCGATTTTATTTATGTTCTATCAACATTTTACTTATATGTTAATGTGATTGCTATATTGAGAATTGACATTGGGCTACTAAGAATAATTGAAGTTTATGGGGAAGAGTAAGTGTGTGATGCCGATTTTGGAAAGGTATATTAGCAGCTAAAAATAAAAGAACAAGTCAACGCAAAGAGAATAACTACCACCTCCAAGACAAACTATTGTAAAAGTTGGGCAAGAATTTCGTCCCATAGAATGGAGTGCTTAAGCTCATGTGAGAAAATCATACTTCTAGAATTCCTAGACTTTTTGGTGTTGGCAAAATAGTAGCAAATTTACATAGGCATGTTGTTGGCCAAAATGAAGGAACAAGTTTATATGTTTGTTTGCAACTGTATTGTGTAGTAAACCGAACAATAGAAAGCTTACACTTCATATGCTTTTGCTAGTTCCTAGTAGACTATGGGAGAGTATCTTTATGTACTTTGTTGGACAAGTACCTATGGAAACATGAGGGCATGATTACTTATTCCTAATTGTGGATAGGCAATAAAATTTGTGTTTTTATTCCATGCATGAAGACCATTAAAGGTCATGAAGCAACCAAATTATTCTTTCCAAATGTATGGGTACATTTTGGACTACCTACACCATTTTGATTGAAACGTTAGATTCTTGGGCACTTTTTGGATAATAATGTTGGAAAGAATGGACACAAAGTTGAAGTGGTCTATTATGTTCCATCCTTAGGTAGATGGGAAAATATACCTGTGGTGCAATTGTTGAGGGCCAAAATTAGAAATGTATGAAGACTTAGTATGAATAGGTTCATATAGAGCACACATATAATAGGGAACTACACTCTTCCACTTGAAAATCCTTCTTTGAAGCTTGTTTTAGTTATTGGTCACCATCACCTTTTGGTCTTGTTTATGGCTAGCAAGAGGAAAGGGTACTCGTGATGCATGAGGATACAAGAAGAGCAAGTAGGTTCATTCATAGAGTTAGGTAGATCCATTGACAAATGTAGGAGCAATTGGAATGAAGTTAGGTGAAATTCAAGCTTTGCCATGACCAACATCAGATAAATCATATTCTGCAAGTTGGAGACTGTGTTATGTTGTATCTCAACAAGAAAAGACTATAAGGAGTAGCTAAGAAGATGGATCCATTGAGGTATGGACCCTTTGAAATTGTTGAACAAGTCAACAACAATGCTTTTCGACTGAGTGTACCATTGTATATGCAGATGTTTTTGGTAGAGAATGGGGACAATTTGCACTTCTTTGAATCCTCTATGTGGACAAGGAGGAGAAAGGGCAAGTACTTCTGCCAGTGGAGGATTTCATATTGAATGCTCTTTAGGATTTGGAGGAGGATCCAATTTTGCAAGTGAAGGTTTGGCATGCATGCAGGGGGCAATAAAAAATATAGCAAATTGGACTCAACGGATAGTTATCGAGTAAGGTAAATTGGTATGAGCGGGAGAAAGAAAATGGTTTGTTTCCTCATATTCTTCATTAGGAGCATTTGGGGCTTGGAAGTCTCCCAAATTGGGAAGGTACGATTTGAAAAGGGTCATGCACAAAATGGAGTTTGCTAAAACTTCACAATTCATGCTTTGTTGTATTCTGTTCTATGTTTAAAAAGCCCCAACTTATTTGTTTGAAAGATACCAAGTGCTCATCGATAAGGAGTGATTTCCTTCACTTCTAGAGGAGCTTTTCCTAGTTAGAAGAATGAAGGGAATCAAATACCGTTTGATGAAAACTGGACTACACCATGGGAAGAATCACATCCTTGTAGTAAAGACAACTCTCAATAGCTTGATAAGAGGGAAGATCATAACTTTTCTCTTTAAGGAGAATTGTAGCTCTTCTATTGTGTTGAGAAATTTAGGGGCAGCTAGATTAGGTGATTTCTCTTACTTTGATAATTGCTTGTGATGTATTTTTACTTAACTTGATTAAATTCTTCTTACACTTGATTATTATTAGTGTTCTTTATCATCAAACAACTACCAAACAATAAAATCAATGAGACAATAGGATTCAAGATGTAGGCGATCAACCAGGGCTAAAACCTCTCCAACTGAGAGGAAAACCCACAAGAATTCTTCTCTTCTTATAGAACTTCAATTGGTGAATTCCAAGACCTATGACCCTTGACCAAGACCCTCCAAAACCAAGTCAAACCTCGATTCCAGCAACTTCTGCAATTTCGACTTGCCCAACAGATTCTTCTAGAACTTCGACTTGCCCAACACATTCTTCTGCAAATTTGATATGCTCAACAAACTCTTCTGCAACTTCGACCTACCTAGTAAATTCTTCTGCAACTTCGATCTGCTCAGCAAATTCTTCTGTCCAGCAAATTCTTCTGGTCGATAAATTCTTTTGCCCATCAAATGTAGAAACCCTAACACAAGAAAGAGAAAGAGGCTTAAAACTTTGATCTAGTTCTTCTCCTTCTTTTCCGTCCTTTTCCAGCGTCTATCTTGAGAATATTGAACTTGCTTAAGTGAATGTCTAAATGAGTTCGAGTTCCTCCTTATTTATAGGCTTGTGAGGGGTATGAATTGCTCTCTTTAGGTCGACCTGGCCCTTCATGTAGGCCAACTTGATCTTTGTGCCATGACGAGGTCTTAAAGGGTCTTTTGACTCTATTTTGACTCAAATAAATTTTATTTACAATATGTAACATGCCCAAATGGCGTTAGTTTTTGTAGCATCGGATATGTTCTAACCTTGAAATTTTGTGGAGAGACTAAAATACATGAATTTTCCAAAACCCAAAAATCGTTTGTGGAAATTCCGCCTAGAAGTGACTTAATTAGATTATTAACCAATTTTTTAATGTTTCCTAAGTCTAAACTTAGAAAAACTGGTTAATTAATCAATATTAATTAAGTCAAGGCGTGAATCATCTAGAAACTCACACGGATCGATTCCAAGATGATCCTAGCCATCGATTATGTTTTAATTGTTGGGTTGTGTTATATATTTTTTTGGACCCTATATTAGGTGGGTGGACCTACCTATGGTTTTGTGCATGGATTTCGCACATGGTTTTGGGTGCGATGGTTTTTGGTCCATGGTATTTTGTAGATCCGGTCAAGGGAACTACGATTATGTTCTAATCCAGGGTTAATGGATTGGAGTTTATGGATGCGTCAACATGTATATATATGTATATTGTAACATTGAGAGGAACATAATGAAAAATCAATTTGGTAGTCATGGTTTTGGGATCCATGGGAAAATCTCTGTGTATATTTGTTTTATGTGTTATGCTCTCACCATTGTTTATTTTTTATTTTTAGAATTCGTATGCAGGTAATTTCTGTACGGGGTTAAGACCTACATTAATCTTGGCCGTTGGTTCTCCAACAATGGATTATAAGAGGAGGTTAATGTGGTGATGGAGAATACACTTGAGAAGTTCGATTTCATGAGCAGATCGATTTCTAGAGTAGTAGTAGTCAGTGGTTGGAGAGAGAGCTAGTGAGATCGAAGTAGTGTGAAGGGTAGGGACTGTGATCTAGAGGAAAGATTTTCCAGACCTAGAGGCAGTAGCAAGAGGGCCGAGTTATCCCAGAGAGGCAGCGTTGAGGGACAACGCAGTTGCTTCAGCCAGGTAGTTCGATTTGGAGTGGAGAAAAATCGTTCGAGAGGCCGGGAAGAAGTCTCAAACGGCCAGAGAGATGATTTTCTCAGTGTCCAAAGGTAGAACGTCTTCATCAGATCCTAGTCCGAGGCAAGCCATCTAGCCAGCTACATAGAGCAGCGTAGGGGCTGATGAAGAGTTCTAGAAGGCCGAGTTTTGGTAGGGAAAGTCGAACCAGAGATTGGTTTTGGGAGAAGGTTAATTCCCTTCAGTATTTTGCCCATATTTTCTTGCTGTGGATTGCTAGTTTCAGGCATCCAGATTGTACTTAAATTTTTCACTACTGCATAATAATTAAACCCTCAATTGCTGCACCGGTTTTCCGAAGTTGGGTTTTTTCGGGGACATTTGTCCAAAAATAACTGTGTTATTTTATGTGTGTGTGCTAGCATTTCTTCCCACATTTATTCTTCCGCAGTTTTATTTTTGTAGGTTGTAGTGTGAGATATTCAGTGTTTGCTGTAGGAAACAGTAAATAGATTGTTAAATAAATTTAACAATTAGGAGAATAATTTCCAGTCGCTGCAATAGGATTCTGGTTTTTGGAATTTTCACATGGTATCAGAGCACAGTTGATCAGTCGGAGAGCTCAGTAGCGAAGACAAAAGGAGTTTCATTGTTTAGTGTGGGTAGCAGATCAAAACCCTAGAGGTAGCACAAACACTTTGTCGAGAGGCCGAGTTTCTTGAGGAGATTTGATTTTTTTTTAATTGAGGGACAAAAAAATTCGATCTCTCCATTTTAAGGGATTCTAGAGGCAGAGGGAGCAGCCCAGTATTTTCGCAGAGTAGATCTCTAGCTGGACGCAATAGTTTTGTAGTAGTGTGCTAGTGCAGAGCTAGCGTTGGGTGGAAGGAAGAAGAGCACACACTGAGGGAAAAATTTCCTCAGGGAACTTCTAGTCTTAAGGAGTTCGATTTTCCTTACAGAGCAACAATCGTTGTGTGCAGAGTTTCTCACTTCAGAAAGGGAGTGCGAATAGCTGCGCAACAACTGAGCAAAAGGGAAGAGGAGATTTTCGACATTTGTTGAGATGGCCATTGTTGGGCTTCATGATGTGGACAGGTTGGATGGAGCTTCCAACTATGTCATCTAGAAGGCAAGGATGTCCTTCCTTCTAGATTAATATGGCCTGAAGACATATTGATGCAGTGGTAGCAGTTCCCACAGATTCAGATCAGCTAAAGGAGTACAAGAAGGAGATGGCATAGGCGAAGAGGTTGATCCTGAACGGTGTCCAGGATCATATCGTCTCACATATAGTGGCTAAGGGAACGACTAAAGAGATGTGGGAGACTCTCTCCGCGCTATACAAGGGCACTTCTGAGCAGCAAAAGATGTACTTAGAAGAGAAGCTAAGATGCATCAGGATGCAGAAGGGGGAAAGCATAGACCCCTTCCTCACTAGGATTCAGGAGGTCCGAGACCAGTTGTCAGCTGTTGGGGCAGTGCCTTAACCCACAGAGCTAGTGCGATTGGCACTAAATAGTGTCTCCGAGGAGTGGTAGGTGTTTGTCCAAAGTATTTTGGGCAGAGATACCTTGCCAAGTTGGGACAGGATGTGGGCCGATTTGCAGCAGGAGGAGTTGAGACGAGCTCTATTGAAGAGCTCCATTAGTGGCAGTAGCAGCGATCGGAGCAGGTGAAGGAGGAGAATGTGGCCCTCGCATCAAAGGGTCCCAGTCAGGGACAGGGGGAGTAGAGAAGGAAGAAGGAAGACCTGTCGAAGGTCAAGTGCTTCAGATGTGGTGAGCTTGGTCACTATAGTAACTAGTGTCCTCTCAGGAAGAAGGACAACGAGGAGAAGCAAGACCAACAGGCAACATCAACAGAGATTGATAGGCTGTCCTCCAGGCTGGAGGAAGACTTCGCCATGTTTGCTGACATACCTCCAGGAGTGAGGTGGGGAGATTTGGTGCTGTAGTCCCAAAGCACTACAAATGAGCAAGATCCTTCAGGAGTCCATCCTTGGATCAATACCTTGTTACAGGGGCCCACAGTGTTTAGTGGCTGGATGGATTAGTGACAGTTGATGCAGTTAGATGCCAAAGTGACAGGTGCAGAGTCTAGTAGCAGTCAGATGCTGGGGAACACACTACAGAGTTGACAGCAGTGTAGAGTCAACAACAACGCAAAACCTTTAGTGACAGTGCAGATGTTAGCGGCAGTTAGAGACTTGGGAGACAGATGCATCATACTGATCACAGTTGATTCAGTATTTAGGATGCTTCTCAGTTGCAGTTGCAACAACAACATATGAGAGGGAGTTGCAGTTGGTAGCAGTAGAATAGGGTTAGCAACAACACAGATGCAACGTATATCAGAGTTGCGTAGTAGTTGGTGGGCAACATCAAAAATGTGACAGCAGATGATGCAGAGACAGGGTGCTGCTACAGGGTGTGCAGTAGCATTAGAACACATTCCTCGCTAAGAGGGAGTGTTAGTTTTTGTAGCATTAGATGTGTTCTAGCCTTGAAATTTTGTGGAGAGGCTAGAATACATGAGATCTCCAAAACCTAGAAATCGTTTATGGAAATGCCACCTAGAAGTGACTTAATTAGATTATTAACCAATTTTTTAATGTTTCCTAAGTCTAAACTTAGGAAAACTAGTTAATTAATCAATATTATTTAAGTCAAGGCGTGAATCATCTCGAAACTCACACGGATTGACTCCAAGATGATCCTAGCCATCGATTATGTTTTAATCTTGGCCGTTGGTGCTCCAACAATGGATTATAAGAGGAGTTCGATGTGGTGATGGAGAATACACTTGAGAAGTTTGATTTCATGAGCATATCGATTTCCAGAGTAGCAACAGTCAGTTTCCGGAGAGAGAGCAAGTGAGATCGAAGCAGTGTGAGGGGCAGGGACAATGATCCAGAGGAAAAATTTTCCAGATCCAGAGAGGCAACAACAAGAGGGCCGAGTTATCCCAGAGAGGCAGTGCTGAGGGACAATGCAGTTCCTTCAGCCAGGCAGTTTGATTTGGAGGGGAGAAAAATCGTTCAAGAGGCCGGGAAGAAGTTCCAGAGGGTGGGAGAGACGATTTCCATCTAGCTACGCAGAGGCTGACGTAGAGCTCCAGGAGGCTGAGTTTTGGTAGGGAAAATCGAGCCAGAAATTGCTTGTGGCCCATGGGAGAAGGGTAATTCCTATGTTGCACGGGTTCCCGAACCCGGTGGTAGGGTTCTCGAACCCGGTGGTAGGGTTCTCGAACTCGTCTCGGGTCCCTGTCCCCAAGTATCGGATTTGGGTACGGTTCTTCTGAGAAGAACTTATAAGAATCGAGTTCTCCATTAAAAAAATTTGGGTTCTTTTGTCTTAACGGGTACGAAGAACCTTGATGATGGGTACTTGGAACCCTAAAATCGGGTTCTTTGGGGTTCATTTTAGTTTTTATTTTTAAATTTTTAATTAATTTAATGGGCTTCCCCTAATATTCTAGGTAGCTCGTTCTTCATCTTGCGAGAGGAATTGGAGTACTTATGCCTTTATCCATTCAATAAAGAGAAATAGATTGGACTTAAAGAAGGCAGAGAACTTAGTGTACATTAATAGCACACTTTGTCGCATATGTCGAAAAGACCTTGGGTACAAGGAGGGTCCTTTCAAGAGATGGGACCAATACGCAGATGATGCTATGTGTGTGGACGAGGAGATACAACCAGATGGCCTTATTGAGCTACCTCCAATTGCTATCAATGAGCAGGAGCCTCAAGATGAGAGTGATTCCTACCTGGAGAGCATGCTAACTGAAGATCTGAGTGATGCCGATGACATGGATGTTGATGACATGGCTTGAGGAAGCCATTTTTCACTATTAGCTATTTTTATTTTAGTATTTTAAAATTTCCTAGTTCTTATTTGGAGATGCCTTAAGGCAAATTTTCAATGTAGTATGACAATGGACATATATGATGATTCTTATTAATATGTAAACTCCAATTTGCACTTGATATCAAACTAGAAATTTTGAAATTTCATTGTGAATGTTGAATGCTCAATGATGTGCATGTTTAAATATTTAAAGTTTAAATCATAAATATTTTAGTTTTCTTGTTTAAAGTTGAAAAATATACAAATTCACATATATTATAATTTATAAAATATAATATTTATATATTATATATATAAATTATAATATACCCCCAACGAACCCATGCACCCTGTTTCAAAAAATGACATACCCGTACCCGTACCCGTCCTCGAACCCACGTTTCCTGGCAACATAGGGTAATTCCCTTCAGTATTTTGCCCATATTTTCTTGTTGTTTGGATTGCCAGTTGGGCTTCCATAGATGTACTCAGATTTCACTGCTGCATAATAAAATAAAACCCTCACTGTTGCACTGGTTTTCCCAAGTTGGGTTTTTCCAGGGACATTTGTCCAAAAATAATTGTGTTATTTTATGTGTGTGCTAGCATTTCTTCTAGCGTTTATTCTTCCGCAGTTTTATTTGTGTAGGTTGCAGTGTGAGTTATTCAGTATTTGTTGTAGGAAACAATAAATAAATTGTTAAATAAAATTAACAATTAGGAGAATAATTTCTAGTTGCTGCAATAGGATTCCGGTTTTCGGAATTTTCACAAATGGGTCTTCCATACATGACAATGACTCACCTGAATTTATGACAAACCTAGAAGCAGTCAATGGTTGCTTACCTAAAAATAAATTTCCTTTGACCATGAAACCCATGCCTCAATAATACAATAATAAATTTATTTCTCTTTTCATTAAATACATAAAATCATGATTACATATGTCATTATGAAGACCGGACCTAGTTACATATTTCAATACTCCCTCTTAACTAGGGATGTATTCATAATCCATACAAGGTACTTGGACATTCTCAATCTGAAGAATTCACATAAGAAGAGTCGGATTGGTAACACATCTGTTTAGCATCATATCATCCAGCATCGTCACATAGCAAGGCCTTGACTAAATTTTTTATCTCTCCACAAGATCAGAGCACAATGCTAGTGAGACCAATGATTTATAGACACCTTCATCATTGTCTCTCCAAGAGCTTAGCCCACTCCAGTGTTCAGGATTTGTCCTTCTAGGACTATTCTTATCTTGGATTTCCAGTCCTCAAAGAATATTGGTCCTTCACAACTCCTCTTATCTTGTATGCCCTACCACATTCTCAAAGAGTATCGGATGTCAGATGCTTACCCAATCCTCCATTCTTTCTTCCCAAGTGAAGACAAGAATGATGTGTCTATCTCTTCCTCTCAAATAGGGAGGATATGCCCATCCCTATAACTGAATGTTCTCTAGCTACCTCTTATCCAAGGACTTGTCCAGGTTCCCAGGGACTTGCTTCCAAGCTCCCTCTTAGCCAAGGACTTGCTTCCAAGTTTCTACCAAGTTAGAAACTTGTTTCCGGGCTCCCTCTTAACTAGGGACCTATTTCCAACATCAACTTTTTATTCATTGGTGTAGGTAATAAACATTCAACTGCTTTAGCGCTCCCTTGTTCGATGTCATAAATTTTATCTTTAATATTATGGAGCCTTCATCTTTGTAGGGTATTGACCATCCATCACTTTCCTCAAGTCAGTCATGTCATCCTTCCCTTTATCGGAAAGTGATTTTCTAGTCCACATCTAACTTTCCTTCATACAACTACCTCTTCTACATCATGTTTCCTTTAGGATCTTCCATCCCACCACATGAGTGCTAGTTGTAGACGACATCCACAAACCTTTTTCCGGTAGTCCTGCATTAACCCATCCAGATGTTATCAAAAAATTAAAAAGAACGTCAAATCAAAATTACCTTTTGTGATGACCCTTCATCATGACATCTTGCAATATTAACATCCCACACATATATTTGACACATCTCCAAGATATACAATGTCAAGTGTCTCCTTCTTTTCTAGACTTCATCGGGGTCTTCATATCTTTCCCATGGAGATATCATAGTCAAATCTTTTAGGCACTGGATGTTGATTACCTTCTCCATAGTTGCATCTTTCATGATCTCTTCCTTTCTTTATTCAGACATTTCTTCCCAGGAACTTCTAATCGTAGTTCCTTCATTTTTATCAGCCACCTCATATTCCATATGAGGACTTATTATGTTGATTTCATCTAGGCAATATGTGAACCATGCCTTTACGGTCCTTCAAAAGGAGGAGATCCCTTTCTCTTGATCATGCTCATGCTGTCTGCAACTATATAACATGACTTAATTTTATCAAATACAAGCATACATACCTCATTTCTTCCTTTTTGTCATCTATACTTCCTTCAACAACTTCCTTGAGTGAAATAACTTCAATCACCTTGACTTGCTTCACTTCTTTTGACATCATACCATCATTCCATGAATCCCATACAAGGTGGAATTCTCAGCGAGACACTTGCTTCTTCCAGTAGATGAACCTACCAATGAAGATTCCAACAGAGGATCTTGATCATCCTCATCCTGCACTTGCTTCCTTTTGAATGATCTATGATGAGCTCTATATTAGATGACTTTCTTTTTCCCATAAGTACTATTTATGCTTCTAATGAGG
The DNA here is from genome assembly GCA_031772625.1 of Pinus tabuliformis. Taxonomy (NCBI): domain Eukaryota; kingdom Viridiplantae; phylum Streptophyta; class Pinopsida; order Pinales; family Pinaceae; genus Pinus; species Pinus tabuliformis. The sequence continues at coordinate 1,156,968,702 of CM062805.1, read as the reverse complement.
TTACCAAGAGATACATCCTTCTATAGGTGACAACCATAGACTTCTATTTAAGCTATCTTTCATGCTTCTTTATGATGATGTCATGATCTTTTGCTTTCAATTGCATGCTTCTATGATGCCATCTCCTAACATGATGCATCCTATCATGCTTCTGTTGATTCCTACCATGATAGTTATAACTTATATTTTACAACAAAAAACTTGAAAAGAACTAGGTGAGGAAAACTCATAGAAAAGGTCTTTTACTTCCTCCTTCTTGGATTTCTTCTTTTCAGCTTCTTCCACTTCTTTAGTGATATGGGCTTCTTCCCTTCCTCTTTTGTTGTTGTCCTTCTTGAGCTTTGGACAATCTCTCTTGTAGTGCCCATATTCATGACAACCATAGCATTGAAACTTCAACATGTTCTTCTTTTTCTGAGGACCAAGCTTCCCAAACTTCCCTTTTTCTTCTAGCCATGGCAACAAATGCTTGAGCTTGCTCGCTTGATCCTATATCGATTTTTGCCTTCAACCCGATTTCTTTGATTTTGCACAATGACCATAGTTCATTGAATGGAGTAGCTTCCTTCTTCCCATAGATGCTTGATGTGAAGTTGCCCCACTCCTTCGGTAGTGCATTGAGCACTATAGTAGTCATTTCCTTGTCATTATTTCTCCCAACTCTTGTAGTTGGTCCCTTATTTCCGACACCCTCATAAAGTATGAGGCTATTCCTTCTTCTTTTGATATCTTCATCTTGTAGAGTTCTTGTCTTAACGAGATCACTTCTCTTGCAGTGCTTATGGAGAACAATTCTACAAGTTTTGTCATAGATGTCTTTTGACTTTTCCAATTTTGCTACATAAGGATTCTTTGAGCCCTTATTTCCCTTTTCATGTATTTAGCTAGAGCTTGAGCTTCTTCCTTTGGAGGTTTAGTGACAGAACCCTTAACATGCTCAACGACTTCATTTCCTATGAGGATCAAATCTATCCTCTTCTTCCATGCAAGAAAGTTTGACGACCCAACCAATTCGTTGCTCTTCTTGCAAAATGAAGTCATTTTGATAGATTCAAATATAGATATAAAGATACTTACTTGTCAAGTGAAGATGCTCCTTGATGTTAATATCTTCAACTTGATGCCTTCTTGATTTTGATGATGATAGAAGATGTCTTCCTTCAAAAGTGATCCTTCAACAAGAGGGAGATCACCTTGATTCCTTGATGATGATGATTACACTTCTTCCTGCTTCTCTAGAATGTAGAGACTTTTAGATGCTTCAATGTGTATTTCTTCTATGGATGAGCTAGGGTTTTGAGGTCTTCTTACAACTTCAGACTTGGGCCCTTCTTCATATTTTCGGCTTGCTATTGCAGGACTGCAATTTCGGCTTCTCCTGCAGAAACCCTAGGTCACATGTGTGGCTGGAATATGGACAGATTTGCCTCCTTTTGACTTCGCTTGACCTAGATTCCTTCTCTTGACAGTTCATCTTGCTAAATAGTTCCTCTTTAGCCCAAAATTTGTCTCCTTTGAGTGGCTGCAATTTTCAGCTTCTACTGCTCCAGGATGATGCCCTAACCTTTGCACGTGTTGGAGGAGATTTAGCCCAAACTAGATTAGAAAATGCTTCGCTCTTCTTCCTTTGCTGGGTATAAGGCTTCTTTCTCTTTCTTGATTGAACTCTTCTTGACGCTTCTTAGATGCCTTTCTAGTGTTTCGACCCTTGAGTGTCCTTTAAGTTTCCTTTCCTTGTCTTGACACCTTTACTCGGATACCATGTTGAGAAATCTAGGGGCAGCTAGATGAGGTGATTTCTCTTACTTTGATAACTGCTTGTGATGTATTTTTGTCTAACTTGAATAGCTTCTTCTTACACTTGATTATTATTGGTTTTCTCTATCATCAAACAACTACCAAACAATAAAATCAATGAGACAATAGGACACAAGATGTAGGTGATCAGCCAGGGCCAAAACCTCTCCAACTGAGAGGAAAACCCACAAGAATTCTTCTCTTCTTATAGAACTTCAATTGACGAATTCCAAGACCTATGACCCTTGACCAAGACCCTCCAAGACCAAGTCAAACCTTGATTCCAACAACTTCTGCAATATTTTGACTTGCCCAGCAGATTCTTCTAGAACTTTGACCCGTCCAACACATTCTTTTGCAACTTCGATATGCCCAACAAACTCTTCTGCAAATTCGACCTACCTAGCAAATTCTTTTGCAACTTCGACTTGCTCAACAAACTCTTCTGCCTATCAAATTCTTCTGCCCATCAAATGTGGAAACCCTAACAAGAGAGAGAGAGAGAGGCCCAAAACTTCGATCTAGTTCTCCTTCTTTTTCGTCCTTTTCCAGCTTCTATCTTGAGAAGATCGAACTTGCTTAAGTGAGTGTCCAAATGAGGTTGAGTTTCTTCTTATTTATAGGCTTGTGAGGGGTACAAATTGCTCTCTTTAGGCTGACTTGTCCCTTCATGTAGGCTGACTTGATCTTTGTGCCATGATGAGGTCTTGGAGGGTCTTTTGACTCTATTTTGACTCAAATAAATTTTCTTTACAATATGTAACATGCCCAAATGGGACTTCCATACATGACAATGACTTAATTGACTTTATGACAAACCTAGAAGCACTCAATGGGTGCTTGACCTAAAATTAAATTTCCTTTGAGCATGAAACCCATGCCTCAAGAATAACAATAATAAATTTATTTTTCTCTTTTCATTAAATACATAAAATCATGATTACATATGTCATTATGAAGATTGAACCTAGTTACATATTTCAACGTATTGATGGTTGATACCATCATTCCAATCATTGAGTTGGTAGGTAGGAATAAATGCAAATTACATGAAATACAAAGAAGGTATCATTGCACGTATTAGCATGAACGCACTTTTGGAACCACAACTATTTGGTTTAAGGAGATTACATTCCTTTGGTTGAAGGAAGGTTGCAACCCTTGGAGTCAAGGTTCCTTGCATAGGTTGAAGCGATGGGAAATCTCCATATTTTGAGTGAATGAGATTGTATTGAGTGGAACAAAGGTTCCTTGCACCATTGTAAGTGAGGGAAATCATTGCATTTAGAAGAATGTAGATCACATGGCATAAGGTGATTGCACTCTTGTGAGTGAAGGACATTGCAGTCACTTGAATGGCGACAAATCATATGATAGAAACAAAGGAGATCATGGTGAATTAGACGAAGAGGAACCATGCCAATGGAAATGAAGGAAAATAATGGTTTTCTTGGGAGAATGTGATGGCAACAAGCTTGACCTCCTCTAGTATGAATGACACGATTTTACCAATGGACTTTGATGTGATTGCGTGACAAGGTTCCTATGATAAATGGAGTGATTGCATGAAAGATGAACCACCAATGTTATGGCTTAATGATTTGTTTGGAATATGGAAGACCAAACAAATTGGCATTAGAATAGTCCTAATGGGAGTATGAACAACCATAACCCAGATTATAAATTGCCTTTCAATAGCTAGAAAAAAGGGCATATTAGGAATAGGAGTGTTGCTAATGAATCTTGGATTGTGTTTCAAATGAGTTCTTGAAATTGAGAGGAGATTGAGTAATCTAAACAGGGATGATGGATGGTAAATACTTAGTTGTTGGATCCCTGCCCTTTCCTCTTAGTTTTTCTCCTTAATCTTGGGATTTTATTGAATCCCTTGATTTCTCCTTGATTTTGGTTCTATTTTCTCCCCCCTTGGGTTTTCTCATTCCTCTTTGTTTCCCTATTCCTTTTTTATTTCTTTTTTATTTTTTGTGGATCTTAATTTAATTTATATTCTTCCTTTGTCTATATTTGAGTTGATTTTTAAGTTTTTTAATAAGTTTCCCTTTATTTTAATAATAATCCCTAGCCTCATTTCATGGAATTTGTTTTACTTTTTAATTACTTTTTTATATATACTTTTTTAATTACCAATGAAAATTAAGTTTCTCCTAATTCTTAGTCAAGTCATAGGTTAGTTTGTAATCTACGATCTTAATTTATATTTTTATATATATTTAATTATTTAAATTATAAGTTAGTTTGTAATCTAGGATCTTAATTTATATTTATATATATTTATACATATTTAATTATTTAAATTATAATTAAAAGATTAAATTTCTTAATTTAGTCATAAATATATTCTAATATATGTAAAATTAATATTAATATTTATTGATATTCATTTGACTTAATTATTTAAATAATGATTAATTTTTTTTTCCTTATTTTTTGACCAAGTCCATAGTAGCCGTTTCTTTATAGCCGTTGGAAGGATCTATCCATCTATTTAACCTGTTGCCTTGATCTGATTCTTCATCTTGTCCTGATGATGAACCACACTGGTTGGTTCGAAACACGTCGACAAATTTTACTTGATGTGATTATTACCGATTTTTTTTCTTATAATTTCAAATGAGTTCTTCAATGTCGTGATGACATTTGCAGATAGAGCCAATAAAATGAAGCTAGCTCAAAGTTCAATAGCCATTTCTCTAAGAAAGTAATGTTGTAGTAATAGGAGTCCCATGTATAGTGTTCTCTGCTAGTTATAACCGGTGTAATTCATAATTATCTTCTTTTAAAGTAATTATTTAAGAACAACTGAAGCTGTTGCATTGTTAGGGTTTTCTCGAAGTAGGTTTCTTTAGGGTAAATCTATGTCTAGTTGTTCATGGTTAAGTATTGTCGCTTTAATTCACGTTATTTCATTTTTTGCAATTAGATAGTGTTGGAAATGTAGCTAGTTTAGGTGTTCATAATTGTTATTGTACTCATTTCATTATGTATCTTATGTAACAAACAAAAGAAGAAAATAAAATCTTATTATTTTAAAGCACGGGTTTCATGCTCATTATTGATGGTCTTCTAGGTAAAAGCATATTCTTCATGCTTCTAGGGTTTGTTAGGTCACAGGATATATTGTCATGAGTCAAGAGAGTCAACATCACGTCTGTAAGACCCTTCCAGGCAAGATGTAACTTGTAAAAGAATTTATTTTGAGTTTAGAAAGTCCTGGAAACCTCCAAAATGCAAGTTGGCCCTAACAGCTACAAGTCGGCCCTGGCAGCTAAAAGTCAGCGTAAAGAAGGGAATTCAACCCCTTGGAAGGGCTATATAAAGAAGCAGATTCAACCTCATTTGGCACTCACTCACTCACAAGTTTGATCTCTTAAGAAAAAGTTCGATTTGAAGCTAGAAGAGGCAAGAAAGGAAGAGTGAAGGTCTAGAAGGCAAGGAGAATCCAAGAAGAAGGAAGGAAGTCTATCTTTAGGCTCTATCTCTCTCACACATGCGAAGTCTAGGGTTTTTGTAGCTTTCAGGAAGTCCAGAATTGTAGATTCGAATTGCAGGAGATCAAGTTGCAGTATCAAGTTGTCGGAAGCGAAAATACTCTGTTTTGACCTTGTTGACCTTGGGAGGATCTATCTTGCTCAAAGGAGTATCCCTTGAAGGATCGAATTAGGGTTTATGCAGTAGCTATAAAGCCGAAGCTGCAGGTCATAGTTGCAGGATCAAAGCTGGGGATCGAAGTTGCAGTTGGAAGCTGGTTGATGAAGGATTGAGCCCTGTTGATTTGATCCTCTTGGAAGGGTTTCTTGAAGAGTTAACTTGGTACTCGAAAGAGGACTTGGTCTAGAATTTGGGTCTTGATTGTCTCATTTGAAGCATATTCTATAATGAGAGAAGAGATTTTCTGGGGTTTCCCCTTGGAGAGGTTTTTCCTTGGATTGGAGCCTAATTTATGTGTACACTATCTTTACTATTTTTCTCTTGATAATTGTTTGATGAAGAAGATCTAATAAAGAAAACACAAGAAGATAAATAAAGTTCACAAGCAATTGTTAAGGTTAAGGAAATTTTGAATTAATAACTGTCATATTGCATTTTTCTAAAATGGTATCAGAGCTAAGGTGAACAAGAAGGTATCTGGAAGGATCATCTTGTGGACACAAGAAGGGTTTGCTAAGGGGAATCACTTGCAAAAGGGATCAATTTCTTATTGAAGGAAGCAAGAGGACTACATCAAACTCTCATCAAAGGAGGGCCTGAAGAGGAAGATTTCAAGAAGGTTGTTGATCTCTCTTGGAAGGAGATCTATTCAAAGGCTCATTAGAAGACATCCTTGAAGGAAGCATCAAGAGATCTTGGTATCATTCATCACTCTTTGAAGTTGTTGTTGAAGGTATCCTAGAAGACATCTTTCTAGGACATCATTGAAGTCTCTTTGAAGATCTTGAAAGCCTCGATATAGTTGGAGACATCATCAAAGAAGGGAAAAATTGTTGATTGACAAGTAAGTATCATATTGTTGCTCTATGTCTGAATCTAAAGGTCATATGGGTTCTTTCTGCAAGGAAAGAAATAAGCTCGTTGGCTTAACAAATTTCCTAGCATGGAAGAAAAGGATTGATCTAACACTTACAGAGCATGAAGTAATGGAATATGTTCTTGGTGAAATTATTGAACCTAGCAAAGACAAGACTCAAGAACTAGAAAAATACAAGAAATGAGAAGTAAGGGCACAAAGGATCATTGTTGAATCCATTAAGGATCATCTATTTCCCTTTGTTTCTAATTTGAAGACTTCTAAGGCTATGTATGACAAGCTAGTAAATTTGTACTCTATAAGTACATCAAGACAAAATATGTCTTTGAGGAATATGACCTCATTTCTAATGAAGATTTCTCAAATAAGAGATCAGTTGCAGGGGCTTGGGGAGACAATTTTTTATTCTGAAATGACCATATGTGTACTAAATTCCTTGCCACTAGAATGGAGCAGTTTTGCAACTAGCATTTACTCTAAGAAAGACTCAACTCCTTTTGATGAGTTGTGGGCTCAATGCATCCTAGAAGAAACTAGGATCAAGGCAAAGGATGATATCGAATCTAATGAACAATCTCAAGCCTTTATTGCAAGGACCAAGAAGTTGAAGAAGGGAAAGTTTGGAAAGTCCAAGGAGAATCCATATATGTCCAAGGTCCAATGCTTTGGATGCAATGAATATGGACACTTTAAAAGAACAACAACAAAAGAAAGGAAAGAAGTGAAGCTCATACAACTTAAGAAGTGGGAGAACTTGAGAAGAAGCCGAAGAAAGAAGGTATCAAAGATCTTTACTATTGAAAAAGGCATCCTCTCTGTTAGGTTCTTTGTGAAGTTGGTCTTTCTTTTAGAATAGCATGCATTGTTGTTTCTAGAAGATTCTTGATTTTGTATGACATCATAGATAGAAGCATGTGATAGTAGCATATTTAGAGTCTACTTGATTGAGTTTCTTTGCAGGAATCATCTAGTCTATAAAATTAGATCATTTTGCATATTATTATTCATCCAGGCATTCTTTAATATTATTTTAGAGAGTCATTTTGCTAAGGTGGATCATCATGATCCTGTAAGAACCATCATTTTGGAAGGCTCTTGGAAGAAGCATTATGACAAGGATATTATATATTCCGTATAGTATGGAAACAATACTCTTGAAAGATGAAGGGATGCAGTTGGTCATGTTCAAGGCTCATTGTAGGGCATATAGCTAGATGTTTAAATGAAAGCATAGAAATGTATATTTGAAGTAATTCAGGAAGGATTCATGCATATAGAATCCTGTAAAATAAGTTGGTAATAAAATATGCTTAGTGAATAATACAAATGGTTATATGATGCTTAAGAGAAGAAATTGACTTACTCTAGAATGAATAAAGGATTAAGAATTTCTCACTGATTATATAGAATAGTGATCAACATCCATATAGTCTCTGGAATAAAATTGTAACTTGGTAATCAAGTTCGATCCTTGGGCACTCTGATGCATTCGTGTGGAGATGGTCCATGAGGATGTTGATGCTTTGATGAGAAAGTCATCACGATGAGGTAAGTCTAATATGTTTTTTATTGGTTATCTAGTTAACATATTGTTTTGTTACCTGGAAGGATATTGCAGGAATATGTGATGAAGGTTGAGGCAAGCTCAACATAAGATTTTGGCAATCATGAAGTCAAGATGTGTTCATCTTGGGATTAAAAGATAGTAGTGTGAGAAGATAACCTGAAGGTCAAGATCATACAACAACAAGAAGATCACTTTCATGAGGAAGCTATGATTAGCTTTAAGTTTGGCAAGGCTCAATATAATGCCCTCATTGTTGATGACGAGATGAAAGTGATGGCCTGAACCTTGTCATAAGATTGAAGGAAGAAGATGGCTCCATGATGCCTAGGAAGGAAGAAAGCTCGATATAATGAGACACGAAGAAAAGAGGGAGCCATGCAGCTATAAAGAACAGATAGCTGATATTCTTATGGAGACATGCTATAAGGCTTGTGATGTTGACTTCCCCAATTGAAAGGAAGTTTGGAATCTCCTCTGGAGTGTCCTTCAATAGGAGCAAGGATCTATTCCCTAAACTAAGAGGGAATGGGGATATCCTCTCTGGATGAGAGAGACTGATGATGGACATCACATGTGCTTTCCCTTCTTTATGTGTCATGCACTTGACCAGAACTAATAGCTGTAAGTCTAAGTGAAGGCCTTGGAGAGAGAATGGTGGAGGATTGGATAAGCATCTGTGTTTTCCTTAAGGATAGAGCATCCAAGAAAGGAAAGGTATTGACACTCTTTGAGGATTAGATAGATATCCAAGATAAGAGTGGTCGAAAAGGACTGATATTCTTTGAGGATTAGAGGTTAAAATTCCAAGTTAAGAATAGTGCTAAAAGGACATACCTTGTGAACATCCAGATGGGGTATGTGCCTTGTAGAGGTAGTGCTGTACCACATTTAAGCCTCCCAGCATAAGGCCCTTGAATAAAGATGAGCATGTCTAGTTAGGTCTCAAAGATAGTGATGGTCATAATGGTGATGCTTACAAATGGCTTATCAATCCGAATCATCATATGAGAACTCTTCAGAGTGAGATTGATGTTGTACTGGTTGTACAATTATGAATACCTCCCTAGTTAAGAGGGTGCGTTGGAAATGTAACTAGTTTTGGGCTTCATAATTGTTATTATATTCATTTCAATATGTATTTTATGTAACAAACAAAATAAGAAAAGAAAAAGTTATTATTTTAAAGCATGGGTTTCATGCTTATTATTGATGGTCTTCTAGGTAAAAATGTTCTTCATGCTTCTATGGTTTGTTAAGTCATAGGATATATTGTCTTGAGTCAACATCATGTTTATAAGACCCTTCCAGGGAAGATGTAACTTCTAAAAGAATTTATTTTGAGTTTAGAGAGTCCTAGAAAGTAGAAACCTCCAAAGTACAAGTCGGCCTAAAGAAGGGAATTTGACCCGTAGGAAAGGCTATATAGAGAAGCTGATCCGACCTCACTTCGCACTCACTCACTCACAAGTTCGATCTCTCAAGAAGAAGTTTGATATGAAGCTAGAAGAGGCAAGAAAGGAAGAGCGAAGGTCTAGAAGGCAAAGAGAATCCAAGAAGGAAGAAAGTCTGTCTTTGGGTTTTATCTCTCTCACGCATGTGAAATCTAGGTTTTCTACAGCTTCCAGGAAGGTCGAAATTGCAGATCTGAATTGCAGGAGGTTGAGTTGCAGTATCAAGTTGTCGGAAGAGCAAATACTCTGTTTTGACCTCGTTGGCCTTGGGAGGATCTGTCTTGCTCAAAGGAGGATCTCTTGAAGAACTGAATTAGGGTTTCTGCAACAGCGATAGGGTCGAAGCTGCAGGCCGAAGTTACAGGTTGAAGTTGCAGGATCAAATCTGGGGATCGAAGTTATTGTTGGAAGTTGGTTGATGAAGGATTGAGCCTTGTTGATTTGATCCTCTTGGAAGGGTTTCTTGAAGCGCTGACTTGGTACTCGGAGGAGTACTTGGTCTAGGGTTTGGGTCTTGATTGTCTCATTTGAAGTAGATTCTATAAGAAGAGAAATATTTTCTGGGTTTTCCCCTTGGAGGGGTTTTTCCCTGGCTTGGAGCCTAATTTTTGTGTCCATTGTCTTTACAATTTTGCTCTTGATAATTGTTTGATGAAGAATATCTAATAAAGAAAACACAAGAAGATAAAAAAAGTTCACAAACAATTATTATGGTCAAGGAAAATTTGAATTAATAGTTGTCACACTACATTTTTCCAATAAATAGTAGAAGCACATTTATTTCAAAGGAAAACTTGTGGGGAAACCCTCAAGCACTTCCTTACATTTCGCAAATGTTACCCATGATGTAAATCCACTAACTTTCATTACAACGCTTGAATTGGTAGGGACATCAAGTGATGCATGGAATAGATACAAAACTTACGAGATTGAAACCCATACCTCCCACGTGAAGCTCAAAGCATTCAACCACTTGATCTATCCCATTGGGCTTGTATTTACACTTTGTAAATGGTCTTGTTTGGCCACTTGTAATGGGAATAACAATCCACTAGTTGTGGGCTACCCAGGTATAATCATGGGGAATACCTCATCATAGCTTTGCGAAGATGAGTCCTTGGCGGGTAGGGTAAGTTTATTTCCCTTAACCAACTCACCAACACTCATGTGTTAATAACATAAGCACATTAATCGAGTTATATTAAATGATAATATATTTATTCAATGATTTGTTGTGATAGAATAATTAGCGAGATACTTGCTATAATTTACATGTCAATTATGTTGCATCTATCTTTTATTCTAGGACCTATGAATTCCTTTTTGAAGACATTCTTAAGGTGATCCAACTCATGATTTGGGTGATCTGCATTTGAGATTCTTCTTCCTTTGGTAGCAAGTGTGTGAACAACATTGATTATTTGAGCTGAATGGTGGTACAAGTTAGCATGTAAGTTTTTCTCTACATATATCATTTCTCCATATACTTGATACCCAAGTCTATTGTTCTCTTTTTTGGTGAGTAACACATCAAGTAAAGGTAATTTGTTGTCTTCTTCTACTTACATGGTGAATTTAATGTGCTTGGAAACATTGTTTAGGTGTGTTAAGAAGTGCTTGAACTTTTCCCTCCCATGTATCCATTTTGTGAAGATGTTATCAACATATCTTTTTCATGTTCAAGGCAATTTTTTTAGAGAAGTTGTGCATAATAGATGCAAGATAGAAAAAAAAGATCGTATATAATATTTAGATACATTTGAAAAGCATAGCAATTCAGCAATGATTGGGCATTTGTACAAAGGTATTTTTTCCTTCAAAATTTAGATATTGAGGTAATTCTAATTAAAAAATTGGAAAGGCATACAATACATTTGGAGAAGTTTTTCAATAATTTATTTTCACACATGGAAAGTAAAATCACAAGTACATTTATTAAAAATCAATTGTGCATTGTTGTGAGTGGAATAGAAACCATACCAATAATAAATGATAAATTAATTGAATAACTTTAAATTTTGACTAAGAAAAATCAATTATTGGTTTACATATGTCAAATGATTAACTTCATCATTTAGATCTATCTAGAAGCTCAAAGGTATTTTTGGAACAAGTAAATAAACTATTTGCATTCACAATAAGTAGTAGGTCTTTTGCATTTAAAATGAGCACAGGATAATCTTATCTTTTTTCATTCCAAGTTGAAAGTTTGGGCAAAACTTCGAAGGGTAAAACCTAGAATCCTCAGGGTACAAGGCCAATTAAGAGCAAGGCTTAAAGCCATTACAACAATATACTCATTATGAGCTCAACATGTCATTTGTGGGAATTGAACTTGGGTGGGCAAGATAGCAATCATTCCTCCCAATCACCAGAGATAAATCCAATTGACAACAAAGGAGAATATTTATGTAGTTATGTTAATTAGTTAAAGGCGTTAATAGAAAAATTGAGTATAAGAATACAAGAAGACAATGCCAAAGAAACTTTATTAAAGGCCCTATCCTCATGCAACAATATTGTTTTCACACTAAGTAATATTCCATCGTAGTCTCTAGAAACCAATTTTTCATCTCTTATGGCAGAGTAGAATCATGAGATTGAGGATGAAGAAACAAAGAAAAAACTTTTCTTTAGAACAGGTGTCACCACTTTGATCTTTGATGTGAAAAATGGGTAAAAGGAAGAGCTTCAGGCTGAACACACATGTTGGGATGATACTAAAACACCCTTGACATGGTCAAAACCTACTTGAATGGCATATCGAAAGTAAGAGAGGGTTATAAATCATCCTCGTGGAGGAATGCTCGATCATAAAGGCAGTCGGGGACACTTGAATATGTGAAGTGGGGCATTACATGGGAGATTCGCCCTAATGATAAGAGTCCCAACTTAAAGGAAAGGCCTTTCTAAAGTTGACATTTATAATTTAAGAAGTTGGCTTGATCCAATTGAAAAATAGACACATAAGGCTCCATTTCAAAGGAGAAAAAGGTCATTTGGTATTGTAGAGCTTATGTTAAGGACAGAGGGGTGTACTAAGGTTTTAGAATAGTCTTGGGAGGTGCACCCACACTAGAATAGTCTCCACATGGCATTTGGACGACATTATATGAACTTTTAAAAAGTTAATTAATCCTCAAGGAGTGCCCTAAATAGGGTTTATCTAGGTTAGGAGCTTCTAAATAGAGAGAAATTCATTTACGAGAGGAGTGTGAAAGAAATTTGAAGAGGAGTTGAAGGGATTAGTTGAATATCTAGCTTGAAGGAAGAAGTCAAGGGCATCTCAAGTTGAGGTTTATTATCTTCTCTTTGTAATTTCATAGAAGAATTTGACGGCTAAAGGTACTCTTGCAAAACTATTGTAATAATCTTTGAATAAGGGAAATTATGCTCCAATAAGAAGAGATAATATTGAGGTGTGACTTTTTCTAGGGTTTCCCCCTTGTGTTGGAAAAGAACTGGCCTAAAGTGAGAGGAAGCATTGTTATGGTGACGTTGGGAAATCTTCCTAAGTGCCCCTAGGAATGCACTTTGTTAAGGGACTTTATAATTGTTAAAATGTAGGTTTGGGAGGTAACAAATTAGTGCCCTTGTTGGGGATAAAGTCCATTTGATAGAAATTTGAAAACTACATTTCAAGATAGTTGATGATAAGAGATAAAGAAAAATTAGTAGTTTGATTAGGCGACTCCACTTGAATGAAGTTTGAGAGGGAGATACTCCACAACAAGTTCCTTAGAAGATCTTGTTCCAACATGGGTGAACTTGAGAAACCTCACATAAGAAGATAGGTGATTAATTCTACTTGGATATCACAAGTCTCAAATACTCAAACATTTCATTCTATTGAAGATATAAGGTACGTCTTGTATGATAATCTAGGGCATTCTATCACAATAGTGACCATGGCTACACCTTGGTTGAATGATGTTGACAAGCCATTAGATATTTTGGCTATTTCCAGAGTTCCTCGTGATTTACGAGATAAGGCCATAAAAATGCTTCCTATGTGAATGAAAATAATGCTATCACAATGGAATCCCATGTAAAGGCATTTTGTATAGTGCCCAACCAGTTGAAAGTCCAATATGTTGATGTTGTTTGTCTTGTCATTAGAAGACAATGCACTTGATTGGTTTATGGATCTGGAAGATGGTGACATTGACACATGGGAAGAATGCGAAAGAGTATTCCTTGGGTGATATAGGAAAAAGAAGGATGATAGATTCCTATTGTCTTATTTAAATGAGGCAAAATTAAAGCAGAATGAGACAATTGAGGAATTCAATGTGAGCTTTTGATGAGATAGTTTAGAAGCTTCACAAAGAAACCAATCCTTTAGGTTTGACCATTCTTATACATTACATACATGCATCTGATGGGTATTTTGGGTTTCTTGTTAAGGGACAAAAATCTGAAGAATGTGAAGGAAGCTCAAGACATGGCAATAAAGGTGGAAAGGAACCTCAACCTTGAGAAAGGTTGATTTGTTTGGTTCATCAATGACATCAAGTTTCAGGGTATAAGCAACATTGAGGGCAATGAATTCCACTGATAACCCTGGATGCAATTGTAAAATTGACATAAATTGTGGAGTATGATTTGGGTAGCACATGTTATGGTTGATGTTGATGTATGTGGTATTATATTCATGAGCTATCTTTATGAAAACTATATTTTGTGTGTTAAAACTTTAGAAAGGGGTAGGCACAAGGAAGAAAGAGGAGGAATAAGGAGGTTGATTAATTTTTTCTTAAGGGAATCATAAGGTGATTAAACCTTTGGGAGGTCATGACCTGTGGAAGTTGTTGGCATGTTAAATTGTTTCCTAGGTGATGGCCCTGTCGCCCTTTTGTTTTCCCTAATTTATATCCTTTGAGATGTTTTAATTTCAAAGCGATTTAAATTTTCTTGAATACCTAAGTCACTTTTATTTTATTATTAATATTATTAAGTTATAAAATAAAGTTAACAGTTTCTAACTCCTAACTATTCTTCAAACACTATAAAAGTGAATAATTCGAGATACGGAGGGAGAGAAACTCGAGGTATGCTAAAGCTCTACTAGTTATAAGAAATTATATGATTTCATTTCCATCTGATGCTTTCTAAAGGATCTAAAAATGTTGATGATAACATGGATACTCTTTGAGGATATTAATGAATGCTTGGGTTTGTTAGTTCTTAGACTCTAAACTAGGAGGAAAACTCCTGACCTCAAATAAGAGAGCCTAGGGGAACAATATTCAAGCTACTAACTATCACCTTGGTAGCCTTGCCTGACACTTTAGACCTAACTTGGTTCACGTTTTGTGTTTGGGTTCAACGACGTTGAAGTTCGAAAGTGAAAATTTTGGGGATAAAATTTGGCATAAGTTTAACATATTACAAAATTTGAAAATTAAAAATTGTGTATAATAAATTTCAATACTTTTGTTATACCCATGATAGAAATGAAAATAACATGTCGACATGATTAACTGTTAAACTTATATTTCAATAACACATCTTGTTCGTAATCTAAAATCATGTTCATGAAACATAAAATTAAAAACTTATCAAAAACTTTGCGAAATTGAGCATGCAAAAATAAAGTTGAAATGTAAATAAAAAATATTGCTCTCAATCCTTTATACTTAGCACATTGAAATATATTGTTGAAGGTTGAAGCAAGGAATGTAAGGTGGGAGTCAGGGTGGGGGTTGACCAGTTCGTAGTGTTGAAATTTCTAAGTATTACCCGTTAGAAATTTTATTTGTATTCTCTGGTTTATTTCGCCTACTTGTTTAATTACTAACAAGATATTTAACCATTTAAATATTGAAATAAAGACAATACAGTTTCAACCATCTACAGATCAAAAACTGAAAGAAATGAACAAACACACAAGGGACACCGTTATTTTTGGAAAATCGTCCCCGGAAAAACCCAACTTGGGAAAACTGGTGCAACAATTTTGAGGGTTATATTATTATGCAGTCTTTTTGAGCACAACTGGGTGCCAAATTGGCTCACCCGACAGAAAATAATCCGACAGTAATACCTCTCTATTTGGAAGCAAATATTCGGAAAGTCTGCCCCACAAAACCCTCTCCAGCACAATCTGAAGTTCAGTGTCAGCCCTCCTGGCCTCTCCGTCAGCCCGAAACCCTCCGCATCAGCCCGAAACCCTCCGCGTCAGCCCTCTGAGGCGCCACGCAGCCTCTATGGCCCCTGCATCAATCCTGTAGCCTTTGCGTGGATGACGCAGTTCCTTCTGGCCTTTATGCAGTCTCTTTTGCCTCTACGTGGCTCCCTCTGGCTCAACGTCTGCCTCTATGTTTCTGTGCTGGACTTCCGACACTATCTCTGCCTTTCTGCCTCGTACTCACTGCCCCTCACTGCAATTGTGATCACTGATTTGATTTCTCTTAGCAAACCCCGCTCTAGAAAATTGAATGACTGATCACTTTGGTGTCTTCTCCAACTGACCCTTAAGACTCCTCCTATACTTTTCCTGTTGGTCCTTCAATGGTCGAGATTACATCTCTAATCAACGACTAATATTAGATTTGGCTTGATCCATGTTTTTTAGAACCTTCTAACCCAGTTTTATATTAGTACCCATTAATATTTTATTTTTCCTAAGTTTAGACTTAGGAACTCCATTAAAAATACTAGTTATTTTAATATCTCCTAAACTGGGTAGAATGTGCCCAAACCATTTCTGCGTCTTGGAGATCTCATGTGCTTTAGTATCTCCACCAATTTTCATGGCTAGAGCACATCTGATGCTATACCCCAAATCAACACTCCCTCTTAGCGAGGATTGTACTCTAGTAATACTCCACACTGAGAATTGCTTTGATTATACGACACCGGTACCTGTGATGATGCTAGGCCTCCCCGCCCAACATCCTCTGCATTGTTGCCTATGGCTCTGCCACTGCCACTGCTGCATCCGTACGACAGCTCCCTCTGCATCCGTGCTGCTGCTAGTCCTTTCTCCCAACAATGCATCTGCACTGCAACCCGTCTCGTCATGTTGCATCGTGCTACTGCTAACTACTACTGCACTGCAACTCAGTTACTGAGAAGTAAGTAACCGATCCACCCAACTACTGACATCCCTGTAAGGCTAGAAACACTCCCAATGTGGAAGCTCTTTCTACTGCTATGTCGTGCTCCCTCTACTGCCTCTGCGCTGCTGCAACAACTCCCTGCCTCTCGCACTGCTACAAACCTCTTTGTGTCATCTTGCACTGTTGCAACCTCCTCAGTGCCTCTCGCACTGCTGTAACCCTCTCCGCGCTTCTCGGGACCATTGCACTGTAGCACTCTCTACCTCTTCATCTGCATCCGTTTCTACCGACATTCGCCATCCTGTTACTCTCACTTCGGGGCTCCCGTAGCTAGGTATAATCCAAGAGTTTGGGTACCTCAAGGATCCTGCCCCTCATCGCTTGTAGTCTTCTTGACTTCAACTCTATGTTCCCCACCTCTTCTCTAGAGGTTCATGAGCACTCATGGCACACAGAACAGACAAGATCCTAGCCTTCTAAATGACAAAGTTGGATGCCTCGTCCAGCCTGTCCTGATCCCTTAGTCCATCCATGGCGATCTTTTTGCTCTTCTTTTCAACTCCTCTGAGTCTCTACTTCCCTCCTGGAAGTTCTTTGCTAGACTCCCTCTGAGTCTTGATTTCCCTCCTAGAAATCTGCCTGCCAACCGTCGAGTCGCACCTCTCCGATCTCTTATGCTCCTGCAACACTGATCTGGATTCCTGGGCTAGAAATCCGCCTAGGTAGCGACTCCCTCTACCTTGGTTTTGCCCCGTTAGGTACTGTTTTGTCTCAACAGCAACAACACCCCACCAGCTTCACTCCTTGCAATCTGCCCACAACTTCCTATGCCCCAACAACTGAAGAATTGAGCCTCTAGGTTCGTTAGCCTCTTCTGCCCTCCTCAGCCTCTGTGCTGACCTCCCTCTGGCTCGAACTGATGACACAGTGCCTTTGCGTCAACCCTTCTCTGTTGCTTTCTGCTAGGAACAACTTCTGTCACTCGAGACAACTATATCTGCTGCAAATACTTTGATTCAACTAGTGCCTTCAGCTCTTCTGTGATCTACAACCCTCGGTACCATGTTGAAATTTATAAGTATTACCCGTTAGAAATTTTATCTGTATTCTTTGGTTTATTTTGCCGACTTGTTTAATTACTAACAAGATATTTAACCATTTAAATACTTAAGTAAACACAATATAGTCTCAACTATCTACAGGTCAGCAACTAAAAGAAATGAACAAACACACAAGGGACATCGTTATTTTTGGACAATCGTCCCTAGAAAAACCCAACTTGGGAAAATTGGTGCAACAATTCTGAGGGTTATATTATTATGCAGTTTTTCTGAGCACAATTGGGTGCCAAATAGGCTCACCCGACAGAGAAAATAATCTGACAGTAATACCCTTTCTATTCAGAAGCAAATATTCGGAAAGTGTGCCACACAAAACCATTTCTAGCACAATCTGAAGCTCAGCGTCAACCCTCTAAGGCTTTGTGCAACCACTATGGCCCTCTGCGTCACTCCTGTAGCCTCTGCGTGGATGATGCAGTCCCTTCTGGCCTCTCCGTAGTCCCTTCTGCCTTTGCATGGCTCCCTCTGGCTCAATGTCTGCCTCTCTCTGCTTCTGTGTTGGTCTCTCGGCACTATCTTTGCCTCTCTGTCTCGTACTCATTGCCCCTCGCTGCAACTGATCACTGATTCGATTTCTCTTAGCAAACCCTGCTCTAGAAAATCGAATCACTGATCACTTTGGTGTGTTCTCCAACTGACCCTCAAGCCTCCTCTTATACTTTTCCTGTTGGTCCTTCAACGACCGAGATTACATCTCTAATCAATGGCTAAGATTAGATTTGGCTTGATCCATGTCTTTTAGAACCTTCTAACCCAGTTTTATATTAATACCCATTAATATTTTATTTTTTCTAAGTTTAGACTTAGGAACTCCATTAAAAATATTAATTATTTTAATATCTCCTAAACCGGGTAGAATCTGCCCAAACCATTTCTGGGTCTTGGAGATCTCATGTGCTTTAGCCTCTCCACCAATTTTCATGGCTAGAGCACATCCGATGCTACCCCAAATCAACACCTAGAGTGTCCATTGGTGGTCATGTGATGATAGAGCAGAGTGAAAATGGATGCCATCACACTAGTTGCATAGCTGAAACACAATTTGTCGGCTAAACTAGTGTTGCACATATTATGATAATATCAGAATTATTGTGATATTATCACTGAAAATCTTCTTGTCGATATTATTGTTGAAAAGCCCCTCGCTGGTATTATCGTTGAAAAAACCCTTGGCGATATTGTCACCGATATTTATCGTGATAAATTGCCCGAAATGAAATTATTGTGAGACGATGGAAATTATTGCCTTGCTATGCGTAATTTTTGTTTAAAGCATCTGCTTCTGTTTTTTTTTGGTCATTTGGGTTTTTCTCTTGTTGAGATTGAGCTCCGAGAGGAAAAACAACCTTGTGACTATATTTCGACCAACAAACAAAGGGAATTCCGTAGTTTTATTTACCATTAGCTAAATATTTGTGGAGTGGATATCTACTCCAATATACCATTTCCATATTTCCAGGTATGTAAAAAAATTTCCCTTTTCTTTGTTTTTTAAGATCTAGTATAGGTATGCAATGTTCATTAGATATACCTATTTTCTCTCTCTTTGAATGGATGATTTAATACTTATATAGCTAGGGTATTTTAACTGGGGCATTTTCATGTTTTTTCAATTTGGTGGATTTGTATTCTATTTCAGAATTTCTAATTCTAAGTTCCCCTCCTTTTCTTGTCCCAAAGGTTTACAAAATGAATCAGTGATCTTGACTCTAGAGTCTACAGATTTCAAGAATCAAAATGCGAAAGCCATTGGATCCAATGTGGGAGTATGGTCTACCATATGAGGGTCATAATAGAATGAGGTTGAATTGCAAGTTATGTGGTATGGAAATGTTTGGTGGAATCAGTCGTTTGAAATACCACCTTGCCAGAATACCAGGGAATGAAGTGGAGCTTTGCCCAACATCCACCCTAGAAATTATCCATATTGCAAACCAATCCATTTTTCAAATGCATAAGAAGAGAGATCAAAAGGAAGAAGCAAGGCTTGAGCTTGCAAATAGATCCATAAGCTTCTTAGGAGTGGGGGAAAGCCAATCCTTGGGCTCACCTTCTACAATCCCTGGCCCCTCAGCATCCTCACCTTTCTTTGTGCCAATATCCATGCCTAGGGGGAAACCTTCTATTTAGTCAATGGTGAAATTGAAGGAGAAGGAAGAGGCTGACAAAATTGTGGCGAAATGCTTTCTATGGGGTGACATACCATTCAACATTGCCAAGAACAAACCATTTTACCATTCCATGTTTGAAGCTGTTGCCATTGTTGGTTCGGGATACAAGGGACCTTCTCATAATGACTTGAGAGGGCATCTCCTTCATGCGGAAAATGATGATTGCACAAGGAGATTGGCTAAGTTGAAAGAATCATGGGAGATCATGGGATGCATTGTTATATCAAATGGTTGGACAAATGGGAAGGGCAGGTCTATTTTGAATTGCTTGGTGAATTGTCCCAGGGGGGACAATGTTTATCAAATTGTGATCAAATCTAGATGCATCTGCATATGTTAAAGATGCATAATTATTTTGTGAGTTATTGGATAATTTCATTCAGGAGATAGGTCTGTAGTATCTTGTTCAAGTCATTACATAATACAGACAATGATGCTAACTATGTTGCTACTGGCAAGTTGCTCGTAGAGAGGTATCAAAGCTTATATTAGACTCCTTGTAACACCCATTGTGTTGATTTGGTGCTAGAGGACATGGGAAAATTCTTTGGATCAAGAAATTGTTGAGTCTGATAGGAGTTACAAAAGATATTTACAATCATACATTTATTCTAACACTCATTAGATAGTTCACAGGGGGAAAGGAGTTGGTCTGTCCTGCTATCACACTTTTTACATCCAACTTCATTTCTCTTCAATCTCTCCACAATTCGATGTTGGAGTTGCAGAGGGTGTTTCTCTCAAATGAGTGGAATGCTTGTGCCTATAGCACTAAAGTGTATGGGCAAGCCATATCCCAACTTATGAGACACAACTAGAGTTTTTGGAAGGGAGTGGAGGAGTTGTGTGCTATCAATGAACCTTTAGTAAAGGTTCTTTGCTTGGTTGATAGCAATAAGCCCGCAATGGGATACTTGTATGAGGCCATGGATAGGGGCAAGAAAGCTATCTATCGATACTATGAGGACAAGGGGGAAGAGGGATTCACTAGACAAGATGAGATATGGGTTGTGATTGATGAGCAATGGAACAACACTCTCCATTGTCCAATTCATGTAGCAGGGCTCTACCTCAACCCTGCATTCTCTTATGCATGTGGATTTAGGTTTGATGCAGAGGTTATGGATGGATTTTACCAATGTATTTAGAGGATGGTGTTGACTTCTGCTGAACGCAATGAGATTTCCAAACAACTTGAGGTATATAAGTTGAGTTCTGGGACATTTGGGTATGATATGGCTATCCAAGACAAGACCACTAGGATGCCAGGTAAGCTACAAGTAAAATTTATTTCAATTTTCACTTTCAAATTTCAATGTGTTTCCTTTCTATGACTATCTATGATTCTATTTGAAATTTTGACATTTGTTACTTAATGGAAAATTGAAATATAAGTCATTGTCTTTCCTTGGAAATTTGAATCCTTTCCATTTATTTGTTGTAGATGTTTGGTGGGAAAACTATGGTAGAAGAGTCCTAGAGTTGCAAAAACTTGCCATTCAAGTGCTAAGTCAAACTTGCAACTCTTCAAGGTGGGCGCATTTGGAGTGTCTTTGAAAATTTACACTCCAAGAAGTGCAACAAGTTAGAAACTTAGAAATTTTCAAATTTTTTTTATTTTATAAGTTCAGTAATTTAATTTATGGCATATGTGGGACATCATCTTGAATCCTGATTCCTCTAATTATTAATCACAAAATGCCCCTCGTGCATGTTAGATGTCCACTGCCTCAATGACATGGAATATGTCTACTACAATCTGAGGTTATGGGTCTGGCAGATAAACAAAGTACTTGTGCCATTTAATTGGAGGCACTTGACACGATGAGTCTATGGAGGGTGGAGACCAAGAAGCCTATCATGGAGGAGGCACATGAGTGGTTGGAGTGAGATGATGATGAAGAGGAAGATGCTCCACTTGTAGGAGCCACTGATTTAGAGCATGGGGAGGATATTGAATTTGAGAGTGTGCTAGAGAGCCACAAACACTGCTACCACGCCCACCTCGAAAAAGACTACCAACTAGGGGAAGAGGCGAAAGACATCCCACTTCATCTTCCACATTTCCCCAAGTGTTTCACCTTCCACTTCAGGCTTATGCTCAACAGGTCCACCTACTGCTTTTAGAAGAAGAATGACACCAGTGACCTTTGCCCATAAAAGGGGTAGAGGGAATCATTCAAACTTGATATTTTAGTGCATCATGATTAGCCTTATAGGCTTGTAGTATCTAGATCCCTCATGATGATTATCTAATGAGATACACCTTTTTGTTTTGATGCAAATTTCTTTGATCTTATTAAGACTTGTGACTCAGGAGAGTCAAGACAGATATCATATTTCAATATCATGTTTGATGTACCTCTTTACATCTTATACATTTCATATAGTAGTTTTATCTTCATATTTATGTGACAACGCGTTTGTTTGATGTTGTTGTTGCTTTCGAAGTTTAAAAATAAAAAAAAGGATTTTTTTTTTTGTTTTTTGTTTTTAAGTTTCCTCATAATTTCCGATAATTTCTCTGATGCCGATAATTAAAATTTTGGACCCCCGGCGATAAATTTCTGATAACAATAAATGTAACATTGGGTTAAAATTTAACCTAGAGGCTATAACTTGTAGGGTCTTGGTTGGTCAGATCTCCCAGACAGCGATTTGTGGAGGGAATTTGCATGACACTAACATAGTTGAGGCCAAGGTCACAAAATCCAAGAGTGTGTACTGTGTAGGTAGTATTCGGGGTCACTTAAGGTGTGGAATGAACACGGATGGCCATGAATTTAGGGTTTTACTCTTTATTTGAAAGGAAAAATAATTTGTGGGTTGGACCAAATCGAACCTCAACAAATTTGTTCAAATCTAGATTGGGTTCAACAATTTTTGGACATGAAGGATAATGTTTGCTGAACCCAGTGACTTAGCTTTAGACTAAGGAAACTAAGCTACTATAGCCTTGGGGGGATGCCTACATGTCAATCTAAGCTAAGTTGTAGTATAAGAAAGGGAGAGTAAAAATTAGCTTAGTTGATTAATGTGTGGTTAATCCAAACAAGTCAATTTCCTTCATGTGATGAAGAGTTAATGGATGTGCAAATCGTTTATTAGGTCAAACCTGAAAAGTGGAAATATGAATGTAAATAAAATATACTGAGTTTGTCGCAATGAGTAGTAGATCCAAGTTACTGGCAATACACAATGCTATAATTGTTGTAAAGAAAATTAAAATGTGCCTACACCACATCAATTTACCCAAAAAGATAAGATGAGTGCTGAAAACACATGTGAAAAGGAACAGCCTTAGTGTAGCTGTAGTGCTGGCTGATTTATTTGAATTATGTCTGTCTTATGAATTTAATGTGAAAAAATGCTGTAAGAGAGATGCAATTTCCAGAATTAAATTGATGTTACAATGAAGGTGTTGAAGCAAAGTTTTAATCAACCATGAAATAAGAACAGGAACATATGATCCATGAGATATAAAACATGAAAGTGAATTCCAGCTATATTAACCAAACGATTCCAAAATATGTTATTTCAATGTCAACATTATGTTACTGAAACCACATCTGAAAAGGGTGTGAGATATGTTCAATGTGATAAGTTGTTTGAGTAAATCAATTACTGTGGACTTCATGAACCCGATTTATTAACCCACTCTAAAGTATGAATTATCTTGAGTTTTTTGGAGCATCCATGTGCTCATTTAAATTTTTCCAACGAGGAGAAAAAATGGTTGCACGCAGATGAAATAGCTCAAAGTGATCATCATTGGTACATTATCCATATTTCCATGTTATGATATGAAAACCACAAACTATTAGATGATTAGTTATGTAATGATAGTGTTTGCACAAGTAAATCCCATTTTAAGGATTTGATAGATTAAGTGGTTAAAACATCCAAGTAGATTTCTGGATTAAACCATATAACCAGTCCTAGAGTAGTGACATGGATCTCAAGGCATGATGCAAATATTCCAATGTTAGGTGCCCACCTATAGTGATGCATCAAGCTTCAAAACAAGTCATTGGGCAATAAACATTAAGTAATATCCTATAACGGGTATAGATCCATCTTAAGCATGGATTTGGCATGTGCCAAGAGGGATCAAATCTCTTCAGGTGAAAACCTCTTTTAGAGTGCAAAATTTGAAAAAAAAAAGGCATCCCTCTTGTCCCTTGATAGATCCCAATGGATCTGTAGCATCTCTCTCTCTCTCTCTCTCTCTCTCTCTCTATATATATATATATATATAATGTGTAAATCCTCATTCTTTAGATTGTATTTTTGAATGCTATATAAAGTACATAACTTAAACTTGTAATTCCAAAATTTCTTTGTTGGATTTCAGGGAAAATTGACAAAAAAAAATATACTTAGCTGACATTATATAATATATACATAGTTGACATTAAAATATTTTACATAACATGTGCATTGAAACATTTTATCTGTGGACTACATTGTCTAGATTAAAATGGTTATTTTGTTATTAACATATTTTAAGTATACCTCAATATTACTTAATCCTACATATTAAAATATTATATTGATGACTCACATTGAATTTTTTTATTATTATGAATATTTTCAATTGTCACATATTAATTTTATATTAAGAATTGAATACATTACACATCTTCGTCTTATTATTCTTATGAAGAAGTACTTGGTATTTTTCATTTTATTTATTTAACTTTCAATTACTTTTTTCCTTTGGACATTGAATATTTTATTATATGCAACATTAAAATATTTACTTTTAGCATTTTCTTTCTATAGATATAGATATATATGAAATTGATATCGACATAAATTAGTTAACATAGATATTCAAATAGTTTATTTAAATACTATGTTGAAATTTTTAAAAATTATAGGGTTTAAACATCTAACTGACACTTTTTTTTAACTTCTAATTACTTTATTTCTTTTTAAAATTGATATGAAATTTTATTACGTCATGTGGACATTGAAATATTTTATTTATGACTGAGATAGTGAAATATTTTTACCACATTGGGTTGTAATATCAACAAGAAATCGAGTAATCATAGTGAAGTTGGGATTATTGATGTTTTATAATGCTTTTAATTAAAACTAACTAAACATGCATATTCATTTTTGTTTTTTATTATAGCCGACATTGCTTTTCTATTTAGAGAATATTTTATTTTTATTTTAAGATGGACATGTGTCAACTCCACGTTGAGCATGTATGGAATCACACATCACCCTCATATTGTGCTATAAAATGTGCCTCTCAGCGCAACAACAACTTAATGTAAGTTAATCTAATAAATTGCCTAAGTTCACCATGGTGTGACACTTTCACCCTCGTTACATGTGTCAAAAGCTTAGGAAAAAAGGCATTTCCTAGATATTTTGGTTAGAAATAAGTAATTTTAATGAATTATTGGTGGAAAAACGAAAGGAAACCTTATGTTTCAACACTCAAAGTCATTTTAAATGATGCATAAGGTTTTTTCTGGTCCAACTAGCCTTTTTGTTCTATGGATTTTCATTTTTGTGTTTGGAATCCTTATTTTTTTCAAGCTAGACCCACGGGGTTTTGAACTGATGACCTTCACACTATGAGTGCCTTAATAGTACACTCTATTACCAACTATCCTATGCCCTTGGCCATGCTTGTAGTCCTTTTGAGAGGGAGATATTACTTAAATTTACCACTTTGGCACCATTTTATTATCATCTTTGCATTTGTCCTTGATTTTTCTTAATGTTTTTCTTCAGATATATATTTTAGCATATGACTTGTTACCACTCTTTTCAATACGGGTACATATGCACTTTTGATTGTTGGAAACACAATTGTAAGCCCAAAGAATGCAAGTCAAAGTCCCTGTAGCCTATGTGGACACTCTATATAATGATATCTTAGTTCTATTATGGTTGGCGATGACCGATCCTTTTGGGTTAAGTCTCTAGTCCTTTTTTCCTGTATAAGATTGGGGGGATTTGGATTAATCTCTCTGGGACTCATGGTTTAGAGGAGCCATTAGTTTGTAGGGGTGATCACTAGGGTAGGGGCTAGTACAGCCCATGTTAGGTGCACCTATGTCATTCCTACATGGTTGTATCATTGAATTTGTATGCATTCTTTGGCCATGTTATATTCATCAGGTAATTTTCAACATGGTAATGTTAATTTTTCCTCATGTTCATGCTTCCCAAGGTAGTACACATTTCCCAATGGATGTGGTATCATAAGGCAAAAAGACAACTTAGTCTCAAAATGCTTAGCAAAAATATAGATGACATGCCACATTGAAAGTTTTGTAAAATATGAAAATATCATCAAGAAAATGGTAGTCCAAGGTGGTCTAGCATTTTGTGGGGTTTCTAGGTTGCATAACAGGGGTAGATTTTGGTAGGTTGAGACATGCAATACGTCAAAAGCGGTCTATAGAATCATTTGGAAAAAAACCAAGTGCTAGATTTTTCAGTTTTCCTAGGATGTCGGAGATCCTCATTTATTGCATGATGATGTCCTTGTTAGATTCGACGTGGGGTCAAAAGACTTGACATGAAGGGATAGACTTTACATCAAAAGTTACATAAAAAATTATCTGAACAAAACCCAGGTTGTAGAATCCTCAAATTCTTAGGGGCATTGAAGATCTAGCCAAGTGGACCAAGTTGACCTTCGTACTAGTTGTTAAAGTCAACAAAGGAGGAACGTTGGGGGTCAAAACTTGCTATTAGAAGGTCAAGGTGGATGTTGCATCTCAAGTGGACAAGAAAGTAGCCCTTGCAAAGTCAAATTCTCCTCCAAAGAACCAAATCGAACTATTAAGGATCAAGTCGAGTTCTTCATGGACCAAGTGACTCCAAGCAAGCAAGTCAAGCCAATCAAGCTAGTTGTTGGGTCATCCAAGTGGAACGATGAGCATCTTGGACTACTATTTTCTACTTTTTACGTTTATGGGGTCAATGCAGGTGGAATGTTGGACTTCCAAGGGTCATTTGACCCAAGTTGAATTCCCTTAGAGAGCAAACAATTGTAATAAAAATATAATTTGTTTACTTGGTCTCTGACATGTGGTTGACAAGTAAAATATTATTTTTTAGAGAGAGGTTGAACTAGTTGTTGCGAAGTAAATTATAGAAGGTTAGCCTCTCCTCTCTTTCAAGTTGTTGTTGTGTTGTGAGATCACTTTATGCCATAACAAAATGTTTTTTGCAAACACTTTTGTCTCAAAATTGTGGGTTGGTTTTTTTCTATTTGACCTTTTCTTGGCTAATGCTGTAAAATGGATTCAATAAGATAATAACACAATTAGTAAGGATTACACAAAGGTTTGAGGGATGATCCATTAAGGGGCTACATAGCCATGTGGAGTGAGTAGATAAGGCATTAGTCTTCCTTATTTCTTTTGTTGCAAGTTGGAGTGATTGGAACAGGAGGTTGGACCAACCCTTATTGGGGGTAGCTTCAACCAGGGCAAGTTCCTCTTGCAACATCGTCGGCTTGAGGATTGGAGATGTTTTGATAGAGACCGCTCCTAGTTGGATCCAAAAAGTTGTGGAAGATCTTAGACATGGGTGAGGGCGACATAGTCTTCTTCAATCGAAACTCCCCTTATTGTCCAAATTGCATGACCGATTCAAGGGCGAATGTGATACACTGTTGGTTTCTGGAAGCATCGGATGTGCTTTAAGTCTCAAATTTTGCAGGGAGGCTTGGGCATCTGTATTCCAAAGAACCCAAAAAGCGTTTTGGGAAATTCCACCCAAAGACAGTTTTATTAAAATAATTAATTATTTTTAGTGGGCCCCTAAGTGTAAACTTAGGAAATTAAAATAATTAATGGGTATTAATCTAAACTGTGGGTGTAACTTCTAGAAGAAGACGAAGATCAAGTCCAAATGATTTGAGCCATTGATTAGAATCTAATCTGGGCCGTTGGTTCTCAACTGGAAGATTATAAGAACGACATCGAGGGGCATTTGGAAAATACACCAGAGGCAGATACTCAGTTACCTCAGTAAGATTGATTTTCTCACTGGTTGAAGTTTGGCAAGAGAAAATCGAATCAGAGGGAGAATTGTAGGTGAGAAAAGGAGAGAGGGTATCGACATCAGTTAGGAACAAAAGACGCAGAGGAGAGGGAGGTCAGTGCAGAGGCTGTGATGCAGAGGAGGGACAATGTAAAGGCAGTGTGACGTTGGGATTACGCAGTCCTCACATAGGAGCTGATGCAACGAGACGTAGAGGGGGCAACATGTCCTCTCCTGGATCAGAAACTCATTAAGAAGTGCTTGTAAAAATTCTCACAGAGAATCCTCTTCTATTCTGCTGGTTGTATCTTGTACATGAGATTTTTGCTAAAGATTAATAAAGAAACCCTCATCTGTTGCACCGGTTTTCCCACATTGGGTTTTTCGGGGACGATTGTCCAAAAATAACTATCATTGTGATTATCTTTGTGCTAGTATTTTTCTTTGCATTTACTTTCTATAGTATTTTAATTGTGAAGGTTGGAGTAGAATTTACTTTGATATTTTCTGTAGGAACACTGTGAATAACTTATTTTTGAGTTAATAAGTAGAAGAAATAATATCAGTCACTACAGTTGGATTTCTATTTTGAAATTTGCCATGGTATCGGAGCTGAGATAAGTGTAGATCGGAAGAGCCAAGCATTGGAGAGAAGAAGGGAGTTCGAAATTACTGCATAGGCAGAAAATGGAAACCCCAGAGGAATTGTGCAGTCTAGTCCTGGAGGGGCAATTTTTTTATAAGAAAATCCCTCTCTGAGTGAGTCGACAGAGAGGAAGATTTCCAGGTTGAAATTGTCAGTGACAGAGGGAGCATCACAGAAGCTTCAATGCAGAGCAATATTCAGGTAAGGACGTAGTCTCTTCTGCAACAATTGTTGCGGCAAAAAAAGCATCAGAGATCGATAGGAAATAGCCCTAAGAAGGATGGAAAAGCAAGATGTCTTCAGATTATCTTCTAGATTAGAAGAAGAATTTGCATGTTTGTCAAGTTCAGCACCAACAGAGGTTTGATACATTGATAGCAGGGCTTCAGCGCATATGACTGGAGTACGAGACTGCTTCTTGAGCTATCAAGAAGAACAAATGGGTTTCCAGATCACCATGGGAAACAGAACGAAGTGTACTCCAATACATAGAGGCACCATAGCATTTCAGATAGAAGCAAGAACCAACATCCGAGTCACTACTGTTTTGCATGTGCCCGGGTTAGGAATGAATTTGATTTCAGTGTCCCAGCTACAGGACAAGGGATACGATGTATACTTCATTGAAAGGAAAGTATATGTCAAACATCCAAGCTGGAAGAAGTGACAAATTGGAGCTCGAAGCAACAGACTGTATAGATTGTAGCTCAAGTCTCTAATGTTATTGATAGGAAACAATCTTAGTGAAAAGGAACTGAATGAGCTATGGCACAGGCGAATGGGACACTTACACCATGGAGCATTGAGGATGCTCAGAGAGACTATGACATGAGTTCTAGTCCTTAGTACTGAGTATGATGATATATGTAGAGGATGTGTACTAGGGAAGTACGTTAAAGCAACCTTTTCCAAGAGTTAAAACAGAGTGGAAGGCATATTAGGATTGATAGACTAAGATATCTGTGGTCCAATGTCCACAAGAGCTCTTAGTGGTGGCGAATACTTCGTCAACTTTATTGATGATCACTTTAGAAAAACCTGGATTTATTTCTTAAAGAACAAGGATGAGGTCTTCGATCGGTTCAGAGAATATAAGGCTCTTGTTGAGAACATGACAGGGAAAAAGATAAAGGTATTACATTTAGATAATGGTGGAGAATACACAGAAAAAGACTTCATAGGTTTCTGTGCAAAGGAAGGCATCAAAAGAAAATGGACAGCTCCCTATAATTCGGAGCAGAATGGAGTTGCAGAGCGCAAGAATAGAACTATTGTCGGAGCGGCAAAGGCTATGTTGGATGATTAGGATCTGCCTAAGTTCTTATGTGCAGAAGCTTACAACACGGCGGTGTATATCCAGAATAGAACTCCTCACAGAGCAATGGGGAAGAAAATGCCCGAAGGAGTTTTCACAGGGAAGACGCCAGAAGTCAGTGATTTCAGAATATTTGGAAGCGCGACATATTGTCACATCCCAGACAAAAAGCGCAGTAAACTGGATCAGACTGCAGAAAAGGGGTACCTCGTAGGATATAGCGAGACCTCAAAGGCATACAAAATCTACATTCCTAGCAGCAGGAAGATTGTAGTGAGATGGGATGCGAAGTTCATGGAAGATAGAGCTTTCAGGAAATCTCGAGAGATGCCAACAGAAGGTCAGTCAGTAGATGTGCCATTAGTTTAGTAGCAGCAAGGGAAGCAAGGAGGACAGGTAGGAGAACAGACACCTGGATCGAGTACAGTGACCAGTACCAGTATTTCCTCAGAGGAAGGAAATCTAGATAGTTCTCAGCAGATGGAATGACAAGATCAGGAGGAGGAGTTGATTGAGCCTCCCACCACCAGTGGTAGAACCAACAAGGAAGTACGACAAACATTGAGGGACACAGAGGAGTTTGTTGGAGCTCTTAGAACCGAGAAGAGGCAGCGTAGACAACCTGACAGGTACCAGGCCTTAGTAGCACAAGTTGAAGAACCCTCTAGCTTTCAGGAAGCCGTTCAACACTTAGTTTGGGTGGATGCCATGGTAGAAGAGTATAGTTCTATCATGACGAATGATGTCTGGGAAGTAGTACCTAGTCCAGAAGATAGGCTTGTTGTAGGATCAAGGTGGATCTACAAGATCAAGTATGTTGCAGATGGCAGTATAGAGAAGTACAAGGCCGAGTTCGTGGCAAAGTGGTACAAATAGGAAGAAGGAATGGACTATGAAGTGACCTTTCCCTTAGTAGCACAATATACCTCTATCAGATCCGTTATATCCCTAGTAGCTCAAATGGGATGGGAGCTTCACCAGATGGATGTCAAGACAACATTCTTGAACGACGTGATAAAAGAAGAGGTGTATATAGAACAACTCGAAGGCTTCGAAACTCATGAAAAGATAACTCATTGTATGGGCTCAAGCAGGCACTCAGAGCATGGTATGGTCAGATTGATAGTTACTTATAGCAGTTAGGATTCGTCAAGAGTGAGGTTGATCCCAATCTCTACTATTTAATGGTAGAGAATGAGCCACTTATTCTAGTATTATATGTGGATGACTTGTTTCTAACAAGGTCATCTAGGATCATACAAGACTGCAAGAAGAATCTCGAAGAAGAATTCGACATGAAGGATATGGGGTTGATGCATTATTTTCTAGGATTGGAAGTTTGGCAGAAGAATGGTGAGATCTTCCTTGGGCAAGGAAGATATGCTATAGAGATTTCGAAGAGATTCAGAATGCAGGATTGTTGACCCATGGTTACACCCATGATCACCAACTGAAAGAAAATAGATGCATCAGGAGAAAAGGAGGTGGACCCCACCTTGTATAGACAACTCATTGGGTTGCTCATGTATCTGATCGACACTAGGCCAGACATTTGCTTCGCTGTCAACACCCTTAGTCAGTTCATGGTGGAACCGAAAATGGTGCATTGGGCAACTGCTAGGCACATTCTTAGGTATGTGCATGGAAAAGTCAGATATGGGTTGAAATACTCCCGAGGAGATGATGTCAGATTGGTTGGATTCACAGATGCATATTGGGTGGGTAGTTCAGTAGACCGAAAAAGTACCTCTGTGTATTGCTTCAGTGTTGGATCAGGAATGATCTCTTGGTGCAGTAGGAAACAAAAGTCAGTGGCTATGACCTCAGTAGAAGCTGAATATATGCCACCAAGCACAACTACGTGTGAAGCTATATGGCTTAGAAAACTGCTTGTGAGTTTGTTCAGAAAAAGAATGGAAGCGACCATAATTTACTGCGATAATCAGAGGTGTATCAAACTCTCTAAGAATCTAGTATTTCATGATTGGTCAAAACATATTGATATCAGATGTCACTTTATCAGAGACTGTGTTCAACGTGGGGCAGTGCAGCTGTAGCATGTCTCGACAGGAGATCAGGTAGCAGATGTACTCATAAAGGCTCTAGGAAGAGCTAAGTTCATTTAGTTCAGAGAGAAGATGGGTATGGAAGAGAATCCGTTTTAGTAGCAAAAACAGGTGATTTCTCAGTTACAGTAACATGAAATGAGAGGGAGTTGCAGTACAAATGTAGTGTTGGCAGTGGCGGGGTCAGTAGCAGTACAAATGCAACATTTACGCAGTGGTTGGTGGGCAGTGATGTCAGACATCAACAATGCAGAGGGAGATGTTACAGAATAGGGTGATGCTTCGGCAGGTTGCATTGCTAGAGCACATTCCTCGCTAAGAGGGAGTGTTGATTTCTGGTAGCATCAAATGTGCTCTAAGTCTCAAATTTTGCAGGGATGCTTGGGCACATGTATTCCAAAGAACCCAAAAAGCGTTTTGGGAAATTCCACCCGGAGACATTTTTATTGAAATATTTAGTTATTTTTAATGGGTCCCTAAGTCTAAACTTCGGAAATTAAAATAAGTAATAACTAATGGGTATTAATCTAAACTGTGGGTGTAACTTCTAGAAGAAGACGAAGATCGAGTCCAAATGATTTGAGCCATTGATTAGAATCTAATATGGGCCATTGGTTCTCAACTAGAAGATTATAAGGACATTGAGGGGCATTTGGAAAATACACTAGAGGCAGATACTTAGTTACTCGAGTAAGATCGATTTTCTCACTGGTTGAAGTTCGGCATGAGAAAATCGAATCAGAGGGAGAGTTGCAAGTGAGAAGGAGAGAGAGGGTGTCAACATCAGTCAGGAAGTCAGGAATAAAAGACGCAAAGCAGAGGGAGATCAACACAGAGGCTGTGACGCAGAGGAGGGATAGCGCAGAGGCAGTGTGACACTGGGACTGCGTAGTCCTCACGCAGGAGCTGACACAGTGAGACGCAGAGGGGGCAACATGCCTTCTCCTGGATCAAAAACTCACCGAGAAGTGTCTGTAAAAATTCTCACACAGAATCGTCTTCTATTCTGCTGGTTGTATCTTGTACATCAGATTTTTGTTGAACATTAATAAAGAAACCCTCATCTGCTGCACTGGTTTTCCCACAATGGGTTTTTCCGGGGACGATTGTCCAAAAATAACTGTGTCATTGTAATTATCTTTGTGCTAGTATTTTTCTTTGAATTTACTTTTCGCAATATTTTAATTGTGAAGGCTGCAGTAGAATTTATTTCGATATTTGCCGTAGAAACACTGTGAATAACTTATTTCTGAATTAATAAGTAGAAGAAATAATATCAGTCACTGCAGTTGGATTTCTATTTTGAAATTTTACATACACAACCTAATATCAAGAGCTAAAGTTGTGGCTAAGATACACATTTCTCAACAACCACTCTTATTATTTAAAAATACCACAACTTTTTGCTTTCTGTTTTAATTAAGTATTTACTAGCGTGCACTTTCAGATTCATCTTGATTTTAGTTAGTAAACCTTGGGGTTTTTATGCACCAAATTAGATCTAGTCCAAGGGATCAATATACCTATCTTTTGAGCTTCCAAACACCTATGCTTCATTGGTATATTAAGTTGACTTTTGCAAATCTGTAGTGAGCTACAACTGTACCCATTCGGAGCAGAAAATCGAGGTTGAAGGGCTTCTTCAAGTTAGTCATTATCTCAAAACCCTTGTAATTAGTTCCCAGATTTGTTTTTCTAGTTAATATCATTAATTTGGGGTTAAATAGAACATATTCCAGCAACTAAAAGTCATATTTATAGGCTGGATTTTTTTGTAGGGTTCAACCTAGTGGGATTTGTCATTTGATCTCAAACCTCTCAAATAGAGTTTCCAGCTTGCTGTAAACTCAATTTTGTTACAGGTTAGAAGCTTAACAAGGGTTTAAACTTTAAAGTGACTTACATTTGCTGTCCTAGCTTCTCTACCCTTAGATTATCAATCTAAAGTGCCTTGGCACTACTGGGTGGCCTTATAAAGGACGATTTGCTACTATTTTTTGCATTTTTTGGCAGATTGCCAGATCTACAGTCATGGGACAGTGATCAAATTAACACAACCACCCCTCTTACCAATGGTTTATATCAAAAATCATTTATAGATTTGGAAATCGTAATTTCTCACTGATTTGGGTTGTTTATATGTTGAATATCTCGAATTTTTAGTAAATTATGTTGCTGGTGTGCATTTATTTCCTGCATTATTCATATTTCCAGATAAGTAAAACATTAAATAGCTAACTCTTCTCTTCACCCATGACCCTATTCGAGGCACTAGTCTTCTACTTTTGGATTGAAGCACTTGTTTTAGAGAATCCTCCCATAGCAATTCTAGTAGGAGTTGTGCTTTTAAGAGTGGGCAGTTGTCTTGTGTGTGCCATCTTAGAATTCAATACGCTAATGTAGCTGCTTACATTTTCCTTCTTTCCTTCTGGATTCAGTCACCAGCACTTTATGAACTATATAGTAAGGTCTTCCGTTCTCTAACTAATTCATTCAGGCTTCATTGTATTGATTTTCACTTATTATTCATTACCCAATGGATTCCATCATTGATCCTGCACTACTTCTGGGATTTTTCCCAATGGCATTAACATGGCACTCTGTGATGGCTACCCTGCTAGTGCTGCTAATAGATTAACAACAGTTTACATACAGCAGAAAAAAAGGATCCATGCCAGGCCCATCAATAGTGTTTCCTTTTGTAGGAGGTGCTATTGGAATGGTGCAAACGCCAACTAAATGCTGGGACCTTGGCAACTCTACTAGTTTGGGTGGTAACAGGACCCAAGGGTTGGGCCTTTTTAATGTGTTGGCTTCATTACTTTTTTCAATTATTTACATTACATGCTCTTCATCTCTAGCCTTTTTGGTTTTATTTTCACTTTGGCCTACATTATTCTTCATTTCTTCACTTAAACCTTGTTGGATAACTTTTGATAAGTCTAACATAAGTGGGGATTATATTTTTATATGAATGATGTGTGGTGTTAAAAGGGGATAGATGGAAAATATTTAGATATGCTTAGGATATGCATATGCTACTCAGCTAGATCACTAGTAGTACAATTTGTCCTATTTTATGACACTTTTTTGAGGACAATTATGCTCCCCCATAGTACATGAGGAAAAATAATAGAACTTTCTGAATTCTGGCTTTTGTGATTCATATTGATATTTGAGAAACTTTTCGGTAAAAAATCACTTAAAAATCATTAGGTCAACGCATTTTGAACATCATTTTGGCATGCTCCATCCATTTCATTGACCTACCCTTAAATCCTTCCTCACCGTCCCACGACACGGCCCCCCCTTCTTCCACTTTCCACTCCCCCGATGCAAACCACCCACCATTTGTTGACTGCTTTGACCATCGAAAGACAGTCACTGTGACTTTGGGTTCTCCCCCCTCTAATTCGTTTCATTCCGTCCACATTAACCTATTTTTGGAACCCTTGGCCGTAGCTACGTCTTGAGCCCCAAAAATTCTCCTAGCGTGAATAAACCTTTGGTTAAATTCCCCTTTCCTCTTAGTAATAACTTATCTTCACCCTCCCATAATAATAAAAGGGTGGTTAATTTATCTAGTTTTTCTTTTGAACCTCCAGTTTATAATCTTTTGGAGAAGGGATTAAACTTTACCCTTGTTCCTCAAAAAATCCCGGTGGAAGATATTGTATGTAGTGTGGAGTATGGAATTAAAGACTTACCTGATAACATAAAGGTCCTCTTCGACTATGGGTCCTCTTAAAGAATATGGGTCCTCTTCGACTACTCTTACCTTGAATGCCCTAACTCTTCCTAAAAGAGTATCATAGGCCAGATGCTTTACCAATCCTCCATTCTTTCTTCACAATAAGAAGACAAGAATGATGTGTCTATCTCTCCCTCTCAATTAGGGAAGATATACCCATTCCTATAAAAGGAATGGACCCAAGCTCCATCTTATCCAGGGACTTGTCCAAGCTCTGTCTTAACCAGGGACTTGTCCAAGCTCCCTCTTAAACAAGGAATTGTTTTCCAACAACAACTCTTTGGTGGTGATCATGCCACTATCAGCTGCTAGGAGAGCTCCTCCTTTCTATGTCATGAATTTCATCTTTATCATTTTGGAGACTTCAACTCTTGGGACTTTTTCATAGGGCATCGACCATCTATCACTTTCCTTTACGAATCATGTTAGTCATGTCATCCTTCCTTTCATTGGAAAGTGATCTATTAGTCCATATCTGGCTTTTCTTCATACAACTACCTTTTCGACATCATGTTTCTTTCAGGATCTTCCATCCCACCACATGAATACTAGTTGTAGGTGACATCCACAACTCTCTTTCGTTAGCCCTGTATCAGCGCATCCATATATTGTTCAAAAATAAAAAATGAACATCAAACCAAAATTACCTTTTGTGATGGTCCTTCATCATGACATCTGCTTGTTGCAACATCAACATCTTGCATACATATTGACACATGTCCAAGATATTCAATGTGAAGGTTCTCCTTCCTTTCCAGACTTCATCAGAGCCTTCATACCTTTTCCATGGAGATTTCATGGTCAATTCTTCTAGTCATCGGGTGTTGATTTCCTTTTCTACATGACCATAGTTGCATCTTTCACGATCTCTTCTTTCTTTTTTCGCATATTGCTCCCTAGGAACTTCCATCCATAGTTCCTTCATCTCATATTCCATATGAGGACATATTGTGTTGTTTTCATCTTTTCAATATGTGAATCATGCCTTCATGCATCTTTTCAACGGAAGAGATCCCTCTCATTTGATCATACTCATGAGGTAGAGTATTCACCCATGATATCTGCTACTATATGATGACATGACTTAATCTATCAAACATATGCATGCATACCTCTTTTCTCCTTTTGGTCATCTAGACTTCCTTCTGTGAAAAATCGGTTACCTGATTCCTATTGCAGCAAACTGATAATATTTCACCTACTTGTTAAATTACTTGAACAAGTTACTTGCAGTTTTCTACAGGAAATACTAAAATACATACATTGCAGCCTACACAAAATAAAATACTGCGGAAACTAAATACTGCACTGGTGAGAAATAAACACACACATCAACACAGTTGTTTTTGCACAATGTCCTCGGAAAAACCCAATGTGGGAAAACTGGTGCAATAGTTGAGGGTTTTAAATTTGAGTACAAATCGTTGGATGCCCAAACTGGCTATTCGGTACAGAGAAATGCTGGCAAAGAGTTAGTGAGAAATATCTCACACTAATAAGGGGATGGTTGGCTGGCCCCATGCTACCTCTGCGCGTCTTCTGCATCAATTCTACGCAGATTTGCGTCACATTGGCTGGGCTCTGCATCAACTCTTCTGTTGATCTCCTTTTGTCTGGAAATTCAACCTTCTAGCCCTCCGGTCTCACACCCCGACTTCTGGCACTGGATCTTGACTCTCCCAATTGGATTTCGAATTCCCTCTGAAGCTCTGCGCTGCCTCTGCGTGGCACTGCGTTGCCTCTCTGAGTTGCTATAAGCCCTCTCTGCTTTGCATTCTCCGGATTTGAAAACTCTCCTCCGGACTACTATCCCTGCCCCTCATTGCAAGAAGATCACCTGATCTCACTCCGGCAACTCAACGTTGTTACTCTTGAGAAATTTGATCTCTGATCTCTCATTCGATGTGTTCTCCAAGTGCCCATCAAACTCCTTCTTATAATCTCTCGTTGGAGCTCCAACGACCAAGATTAAAACATAATCAACTGCTAAGATTAACTAGGAGTTGATCCTCGTCTTCTTCTAGAAGATTCATACCTGATTTAATTAATACCCTTTAAATAACCAGATTTCTTAAGTTTAGACTTGGGGAACCATTTAAAAAAGTTAATTATTTTAATTAAATCATATCTAGGTAGAATTTTCCCAAACGATTTCTGGGTATTGGAGAATGCATGTGTCTTATCCTCTCTGCAAAATCTCGCGGCAAGAGCACATCCAATGCTATAGAAATCGACACTCCCTCTTAACAAGGAATGTGCTGTAGTGCTGCAACCCACTGAAGCATCACTCTATGTTAAATTTGGAAACTAGGGCCAAATTCCATTTTGGACAGCTCCTTTGGGAAAGATAACTGCAACATTAAATTCCTCTTTTCGAGAGGACCAAAATCGATCTAAAAATTGTTAAATTTGGATAAGTGAAAAGGGGTTTTTGAATTTATTCTCTCACACAAATATTATGAAGGTCGGCCTCATCAATATGTCGGTTCAACAAACCCAATAGTCACGTCTGTTGTAGATCTAACCCAGAATATTATAGATCTGATAAGAAAATATAAGATAATGCAAATAAACCCAAGAATAATATGAAATGATTCTTTATTATCAAACCCTTAGGGTAGGGCAACACCATACATTCACTCCTTAAGGAAGGAGAACACTCCACAAGCCATATGCCTGTTCATACAAGAATACTTCTCTTCATCTTCCTATCTCTCCATAT
Organism: Pinus tabuliformis; assembly: GCA_031772625.1. NCBI lineage: Eukaryota > Viridiplantae > Streptophyta > Pinopsida > Pinales > Pinaceae > Pinus > Pinus tabuliformis. The sequence continues at coordinate 1,156,930,460 of CM062805.1, read as the reverse complement.
GGAGTCTCTAGCCTCTATATAGGCCTCATACATACAATACCATGGGTCATTACCATGGTTCCCTCATACCATCAACTAATACCATGGACCCATTTATTATTAACTACTTGTGGTCCCTTACATGACATGGGTTAACCACCTTTTTTATTACTATGGCCCATCCCATTATTACATTATTACCTTGGGTACCTCCCTTGGTACCCATGTCAACATATCATCACCCACATCACCCCGCAATATACGAGAACAGAAATAATCCAAGAACAGAAATAGATAGAAATGATTCACTTTATTGATCAAACCCTTAAGGTAGGGAAACACCGTACATTCACTCCTTAAGGAAGGAGAACACTCCACAAGCCATATGCCTGTTCATACAATAATACTTCTCTTCCTATCCCTCCATGTGGAGTCTCTAGCCTCTATATAAGCCTCATACATACAATACGATGCATCATTACCATGGTTCCCTCATACCATCAACTAATACCATGGGCCCATTACATTATTATTAACTACTTGTGGTCCCTTACATGACATGGGTTAACCACCTTATTTATTATTATGGCCCATCCCATTATTACATTATTACCTTGGGTACCTCCCTTGGTACCCCATATTATCCCCCCTAGGTATATAACATTCCACCCCCCTAAGCATGTTTCGTCCCCGAAACATGGGAAGAACACAAATAATAAGATCTACTCAAAAGAGTAGTCCACTGATACCATGCACGTGCATCTAGCCATCCAAGCGAAAGGTGAACCCTCGATCTCGCTGGTGCCTCGCTCGCTTGAGATGGAAGTTGACCATGGCAGCTCTTCTGTGTTGATGTGTAGTAGGTGGATCTAGGCTCCTTGCTATCCATCATACGGGGGTTGTTGTCCTTGTGGCTAGTTGGTTGCTATCTTGTTGGTTGTTTTCTTGCGGGGTGATGTGGGTGATGATATGTTGAAGTTTTAACCCACGGTGTCTTTTTCTTTAATTCACCCTGCTGTGGTGCCTGTTGTCGTGGCTTCTTTTCTAATATGACTTCAACCACTGAACCCTCGTCAGATGTGTCAGCACCTGTAACCTGTTCTGCTTCAGCCTCTGTTTGTGTTTGATTGTCGACCATCAACTGCTCATCATCTGATATGTCAGTCCGTTGAACATCTTCTACTTCAGCCTCCATGTGCTCTACCTGTTTATGGATGGAAATATCCTGTAATGTAATTTTCTTCTTTTTATACCATAGCTTCAGGAATTTCTTCTGCACATTAATATTGATAGTACCCACGGATTCTATCCAAGGGTATCCCAAAACAACATCCATGTTATCCATATCTGAAGCATAAAAATCACCATGAAACACATACTTATCCATAGAAAGCTTCAAATCCTTATAGATTTGAACATCCTTATCATCAACCTCTGTATGTTCAATTTGTTTTGCTGGGACTTGCAATTTCTTTGCCAAGTTGACATTTATAAGATTTTGTTTGCAACTCGGATTGATAGACACAATGATTTTCTCCTTCTGAATCAATCCATGAACCTGCAATACAGAGATACCAGCCAAAAATAACCCTTTTGGTTCCTTGGTTTCCTTCTTTCCTGTAAAAATAAAAGCTTTGCTAGGCTGTGTGTCTGTCTGTGTGTGCTTATCCACAAGATTTGATTTACGGTCAAAGCGCTCTATAAGAGCTTTTTTCAAGGCATCCCAATTCTGAAAAGGTCCATTGCGACGCTGATGCCATTCCGCCCATTGCCCTCGTTCATTGTCCAAGTACATGGTCCCCACCCCAAGCTTAGTCCAATCATCTAGGATATGATTCAATCTGAAATACTGCTCCATTTGTGCTAGCCATGTTGATGTGTGAGAACCGTCAAATTTATACAAGTCCCTCGAACTCCGATCTAGGCCCACCATCACAAAAATATTGGAGAAAAATTGAAATGGTCACAGATCCGTCAAAATTGCTCAGAATCTCTATTATAACCTGTTTTTAGAAATGGAACAACCACTCTGCATCTGCCCATGTGGTAGAAATCTTGATCCAGGCACTTGAAATTTCAGATCTGCACTGCTAATCTCCTGCCGTCACCCAAAATTTCTGCAAAAAGAGCTGATTTTAGTTCAGCGATATCTCCCTCATCCGGACTCCGATTCGACTGATTTTTTTTTTGAAATTATGTGTTTTTTCACAAAGATTCCAGATCTGCAATTAGATCTTGCAGATCTGGCACCAGGACTTCTAGATATGTGCCGCAACTCACTGTCCTAAAAATTGTTTGCAACCCCACTGATTTTTAAATCATCGATATCTCCTTCATCCGGACTCCGATTCAATTGATTTTTTTTTTTTGAATTTGAATATTTTTTCACAAGGAATACAGATCTGCAATTAGATTCTGCAGATTCGGCACCAAAACGTACAGATCTGATCTGCAAATTCGCCGCCCCAGAAACCCTGCAAAAATGAAAAAAAAAAATTCTCCACGGTTTGCCCAAGAAAGTGCTCTGATACCACTTGTTGTAGATCCAACCCAGAATATTATAGATCTGATAAGAAAATATAAGATAATGCAAATAAACCCAAGAATAATATGAAATGATTCTTTATTATCAAACCCTTAGGGTAGGGCAACACCATACATTCACTCCTTAAGGAAGGAGAACACTCCACAAACCATATGCCTGTTCATACAAGAATACTTCTCTTCATCTTCCTATCTCTCCATGTGGAGTCTCTAGCCTCTATATAGGCCTCATACATACAATACCATGGGTCATTACCATGGTTCCCTCATACCATCAACTAATACCGTGGGCCCATTTATTATTAACTACTTGTGATCCCTTACATGACATGGGTTAACCACCTTATTTATTACTATGGCCCATCCCATTATTACATTATTACCTTGGGTACCTCCCTTGGTACCCCATATTATCCCCCCTAGGTATATAACAACGTCTCTTCAACTCCCCATTGACTAGTATATATTGAGGTGTCTACAACCTCATTTCTCACACATTCATCATTAAGAATTGCTCTGTGATTTGGACAACGAGTTAGAGGCAGCGTGGGGCAAGGAAGTCGAGGTTCTTGAGGAACAATTTTTGGGTGCAAATTTGCTGTAAGAAAGAGTCGCAGTCCTAGGGCAGCTTGAGCAACGGATAGTTGGACTGTTTGTGGCCGCTTCTTCTGTGATCTAGTGCAACTTCTCTATCGGATCAGGAAACCAGAATAAAGGTGAGTTTGCAACTTCTCTATCGGATTAGGAAACCAGAATAAAGGTGAGTTTGAGGTCTAATATTTCATATTCTTATACTCTAGTTTGGGCCGCAGGAGATTCTATTACAGTAGCTGATTGAAAGCTCTTCTAGAGAGGTCGAATGACCTAACTTGAGTCCTCTACTTTAGCCGCAGTCAAGGAAAGCAGGCCGCAACATAATCATAGGATGTTACCCTTGTGTGAGCGCAGATTCATGTCATTGTTATTTCAGATCTGCTGAAGGGTACCTTGTCAAGAAGCCTCAAGCCCTTGTTCATTGTTGAATCCTTGGAAGAGGTCACCTATAGGAGCAGCTCATTGGGAGAAGGTTGTTCAGTAACCTCTTGGAACCCTAACCAGGTTGTAAGCTACATCATCCAGATTCGCTGCCCTTGCAAAACAATGATTTGACAAGCCTATTTTGACTTATGTTGTTGTACTCTCTCTCTGCTGAACATTTGATATAATAATAAGAAGATTTGATCAAAGGGTTTTCCCCATCTTGGGGTTTTTCCCTGGCATCCGCCAAATATGGTGTTCTCTTGTCTTGGCTTGTCTTCTGCATTTAGATTTGATGTTCTTTCATCAGTTACTATCATGGTTAATGTGATTACTTATGGATTAAGAGAATTTTAATGGGCTAATGGATAAATGAAGTATCTGATCTAAGCAAAGAACATGTTAACTCAAAATTAACACTATCTTTGCACCACCTCCTACTGCGCTACTGATGTTTGGCTCTACTGCCCACCAACTACTGCGCAACTCTGATATGAGCTGCAACTATGTTGTTGTTGACCTTGCTGTCAACTATTGCATCTGCACTGCAAACCAATGTTGCATTAATCGTTATCGGGATAATATTGACGCGAGGAAAAAATCGAAAAAAATCGTAATTATCGGAAAATAATTGTTTGGTACAAAAATATTCATTTTTTTAATATCTAAACCATATACAACATAAAATAAATACATTGACACATAAATATGATAAAAGAACTAATATATAAGATGTTTAATATCATTTCTAGTGCTAAAATCACACATAACATTGAATCATGTCCTAAATAGTAAGTCCTGACTCCTGAGTCCCAACTCAACCTCAAAATATCAACAAAAAATATAATAATGTATCTCATCATGTCATAATGTCATATACAATAAAATGAAAAAAATAACTAAAGTCTAATCCTATTGATTTGCCCTGCCCCTCTTGCGAGAAAATGCCACAACTTTCCCTTTCCCTCTAGATGTAGATGCTGGTGCTGGTGGAGTTGGCAGTGGAGTCTGCTGTGCTCTAGAAGCTGAAGAACTAGAAGTAGGAGCTATAGGAGGTAGACCACGTCCTCTACTGGTGTCAGGGGTAGCCCGGGCAGGTGGTGTCACCTCCTCCTGTTCCTCCTCCTCCTCCTCCTACTCCTCCTCCTCCTCCCCCTCCACTACATCCTGCACTAACCAATCATCAGTAGACTCCATGAGAGGCCTCTCGGCCTCAACCCTCCATATAGCAGTGGTGTCAATCCCATCCAATGAGATGGCCTCCTCATCATGCGGCCTCTCAAGTTGCCTCACCCACAATCGAAGATTGTAGTAGACGTAGACCATGTCATTAAGTCGCTGGGACTCCAACCTGTACAAAGATCATGAAATAATAATTAATAATTATAAAAAAATATTGTTTAATGAATTCAAAAATTTATTTGGAAATTTGCAATATTTTAAATGTTTAAGTGTTAACTCGTTGCGCTTCTTGTTGTGTATTTTTTCAAATACACTCCAGTTGCGTTCACATCTTGAGGAGCTACATGTTTGGCTGAGGATGCGAATGGCAAGCTTTTGTAGAATGGGTACCCTGCCACCATACATTCTCCACCATGCATCTACAACAAAATTACAAATAAAATTTTAAATAAACATAAGAAAAAATGGAATTTGAAGAGACATTGAAATTTGAAACAAATTTACAAACTAAAAATACTTGGCATTTTAATCGTCCTATCAATGACAGCCATGTCAAAGCCAAATGTGCCACCTGCCATCCTATATGTCTCAATTTCTTTAGAGATCTCTATACGTTCTGCTGGGGATCGCACCATCTTCTGGACACAGGATAAGAATCCATCCATGATCTCAGCATCAAATACAAACCCACATGCGTAAGAAAATGTGGGGTTCAAGAAAAGCCCAACATCATGAATGGGACGATGGAGTGTGTTGTTCCATTGCTCATCAATCACTCCCCATAGGAGGAGTTGTGTCTGAAACCCATCATCTCCCTTATCATCATAGTAGGCCCGAATGGCTTCTTTGGCCCTGTCCATGGCCTCATACAAATAGCCCATTGCGGGCTTCTCACCATCAACCAACTGAAGAACCTTTACCAAAGGTTTAGTAACGGTGCACACCTCCTGCACTCCCACCCAGAAGTCTTCCTGGTATGAAACTAGTCTGCATATGGCCTTTCCCTCTGGTTTGCGGCTCATTGGCAAAGCACGTCTCTCCTTTGAAAGAAACATTCTCTTCACATCCCACATAGAATTCAAGAGGGATTGAAGAGATATGAAACTGGTGGCAAACCGTGTAATGGCATGGCGCACCAACTCTTTGTTGTTGGTGAATCTTCTCATCAAGCTAAGCACAGATGTATGGTTATATATAAATTTTGTAATGCTTTTGGATGAATCAAAAATATCTTTGACAAAGGGATTTTTCCCTATGTCCTCCAACATCAAATCAATATAGTGTGCAGCACAAGGTGTCCAAAATAAACTAGGATGCCTGTCCATAAGCATCCTGCCAGCAACAACATAATTTGCAGCGTTGTCCGTTATGACTTGGACAACATTTTCTGCACCCACCTCCAAAATAAACACATCTAGCAAATCACATAAAGTTCTTGCATCTTTGATTTGTGTAGATGCATCAACAGATTTGATAAACATAGTCCCCTTGGGACAACTAACCAAGAAGTTTATAAGGGTTCTCCCCTTTGTTCAGTCCAACCATCTGACATAACAGTGCATCCTGTTTGTGCCCATGATGCCCTAAAATCCTCCAATCTTTGGGTGCAGTCAAGCTTTTCATTTTGAAGAATCTGGCTTCTGAAATTATGATAAGAAGGGATTTTGTACCCTGGGCCAACACTTGCAATAACATCAATAGCAGGTTGGAAAAATGGATTATTCCTTACAATGCTGAAAAGAATATCACTCCAGAGGAGAAATTTTGCCTGCAACTTGTCAGCTTGTTCTTTCTCAGTTCTTTTTAGCATTGAACTGATAGATGGTTGTGAACCAAGTGTAGATTGAGGAACAAAAAATGATGTGGCAGCTACCAGATTGGTTGATGCTGCAGTAGAACCAGTGAAACTTGCTTCAGTTGACTTTTTTAGTTGCCTCTTCATTTCTTCTTTGGCCTCTCTATTCTGGTCTAAAGTTTCCAATGCTTTCATGGCTCTTCGAATGAGTTCAGGATTTGTATTTGTGCAAGGCCCCACATCAAATCTAGGGATTTGTGCAAGGTGATACTTCAATCTGTACACCCCCCTGGACATAGGGTGGCCACACAACTTGCAAGTCAAGTTTAGTCTATAATTCGGAGCTTTATGTTCACCAAATTCCCAGAAAGGGTCCAATTTCCTTGGCATGTTTGTTTTTGAACTTTGAACTTGAAGTTGAAAACTTGAATGGTGTTTCGGTGAAGTTGTGAACCTATGGGAAAATAAGGATTACAATTTAGTATTTACAAGTTACAAACTTACAATTTAGTATTTTAATTAATAATTTTTACATTGTACAAAAACTAAAAAAAATTACATACATTTTAACTTTTAAGAAACCCCATTCCAAACCCAACAAAAAAAATTAAAAGAACAATACATCAAAAACCCCATTCCAAACCCAACCAAAAAAACTAAAAAAAATTTACATTGGGCAAATTTCATAAACCCCATTCCAAACCCAAGTTACCCAACCAAAAACAATGGAATAAAACATAAACAAAGTTTCAAAACAATGAAAACAAAAAAAAATTGGTGCCCATATCGTTTCTATGGAGATAATCGGTCTCCTCCCCTTGATTTTCTCCTCCACGCACTTCAAATAGCTCCAATCCTCTCCAAGCAAAATCTCCAAGCCCTCTCCAACACTCCACTGCCCTCCGCACGCCTAACTGTGCAAATGAAATTAAAAAAAAATTGACTTTTGCCTTATAAAACTGCGCTGCGCCGACCCTTTGCGATAAATTGGGAAAAAATTGCGATTTTTTTGAAAAATTGCGTATAAAAAAATCTGCGATTATTACTCGCGATAATATTGGCTTCGGGAAAAAATCGCGATAAAATGATAATATCGCTATATATATCGCGATTTTCACAACACTGCTGCAAACTTCTCTCCATCTGCTGTTGATGCAACTGCACCATCTGCAACGGAAAAACATCCAAAATACTGAACAAACTGTGTTTAGTATGATGCGTCTGTTGTCTGAGTTTTGACTGCTGCTAGTCTCTGTGCTGTCACTGAAGCCTCTGCACTGCTGCTGACTTTGATCTGTGCCAACTGCACTGTTGCCAACTCTGCTTTGCGCTGCTGCTGACTCTTCTCTGTGCCAACTGCACTGCTGCTGACTCTTCTCTGTGCCAACTGCACTGCTGCCAACTCTGCTCTGCACTGCTTAGTCCCTAATCGCTACTAGCTACTGCATCTGTCACTTTCGCACCTGACTACATCCTGCTATTGCTGACTATGGGCTCTCGTAGCAAGGTCTTGATCCAAGAGGTGGACTCCTCAAGGATCTTGCCCATCCTGTAGCTCTCTGAGGCTACAACTCCAGATCACCCCACCTCACCCCTGGAGGCATTTCGACAATCATGGCAACCTCGTCCTCCAATCTGGAGGACAACCTATCGATCTCTACGGATGTAATTTGCTGATCCTGCTTGTCCTCCTTGTCCTTCTTTTTGAGAGGACACTAAGTGCTGTAGTGGCCCAACTCACCACACCTGAAGCACTTGATCTTCGAAATGTCCTTTCTTTTGTGCTGCTTCTACTGCCCCTTTGATGTAAGGGATACGTCCTCCTCTTCCTTCACCTGCTTCGTCCCACTGTTGCTACTACCATTGATGGTGGCCTTCACCAGATCACGCCTCATTTCCTCTTGCTACACATCAACCCTTACATGTTCCCTATCTGGCAGTTTTTCTCTGCCGAGGATGCTCTGGACAAAAACTTTCCAATCTTCTGAAAGGTTATTCAGCGCTAATTGTACAAACTCTGAGGGTTGGGGCACTGTCCCTACTGAAGCCAGCTGGTCCCGGACATCCTGAAGCCTTGTAAGGAAGGGGTCTACTCACTCCCCTTTCTGCATTCTTGTGCATCTCAACTTCTCCTCTAAGTACATCTTCCGCTGCTAGGAAGATTCTTCGTATAGCGTAGCTAAGGCTTCCCACATTTGCTGGGCAGTATCCTTGCCGGCTATATGGGATATTACATAATCTCGCACCCCGTTGAGAATGATCCTCTTAGTCTTCGCCATCTCAACGTTGTACTTCTTGAGCGGATCTGCATCAACAGGTACAACTACCACACTATCAAGATAAGTTTTGAGATCAAGCTCATCTAGAAGGCAGGAGATCCTAGCCTTCCAGATCACATAGTTGGAGGCTCTGTCCAGTCGATCTTGATCTCTCAACCCAGTTGATGCCATCTCTCCTGAAAAAAGTCGAATTGCTCCCTCTTCTCCTCTGCGCAACTGTTGTCCAGCTATTCACACTCCCTTCTGGAGTGAGAAATTGCACACACAACTATTGCTGCTCTGCTAGAAAAATTCAGACTTCTTGGTTAGAAGTCCTCTAAGGAAGAAATTCCCTCTGTATGTGCTATTCTCTCCTTTTGACGCTATTCTGCTAGCAACCGCTGCAAAATAATTGTGTCCAAGCTGAAGATCTGATCTGCAAGGAAAAACTATGTTGCTCCCTTCTGCCTCTGGAAAGCTTTGATCTGGAGAATTGAATTTCTTTGTCGACTCACTTAGAGAAATCGATCTCACTCAAAACTTGGACCTTCTTGGCTCACAGACTGTGTTACCTCTAGGGTTTTGAATTTCTGCATCTACAGTAATTTAGAACTCCCTGTTCCTTTCTGCAACTGAGCTCTTCTGCTCACGATCCATGCTCTGATACCATGTGAAAAATTAGTTACCCGATTCCTACTGTAGCAAATTGATAATATTTCACCTAGTTTCTAAATTACTTGAACAAGTTACTTGTAGTTTTCTATGACAGATATTGAAATACATACACTGCAGCCTACACAAAATAAAATACTGCGGAAACTAAATACTGCACTGGAGAGAAATAAACACACACATCAACACAATTATTTTTGGACAATGTCCCTGGAAAAACCCAATGTGGTAAAACCGGTGCAGCAACTGAGGGTTTTAATTATTATGCAATAGTAAATCTGAGTACAAATCATTGGATGCCCAAACTGGCTATTAGGTATAGAGAAATGTTGGAAAAGAGTTAGTGAGAAATGTCTCACACTGATTTGGGAGATCTGACACTGATAAAGGGCTGGCTGGCACCATGCTGCCTCTATGCAACTTTTGCGTCAATCCTACACAGATTTGTGTCACATCAGTTGGGCTCTGTGTCATCTCCTCTGCTGATCTCTTACTATCTGGAAATTCAACCTTCTGGCCCTCTGGACTCACACCCTGGCTTCTGGCACTGGATCTCGACTCTCCTAGCTGGATTTCGAACTTCCTCTGAATCTCTACACTGCCTTTGCGTGGCACTGCGCTGCCTCTCTGAGTTTCTCTAAGCCTTCTTTGCTTTGCACTCTCCGGATCTGGAAAACCCTCCTCCTGACTACTATCCCTGCCCCTCAATGCAAGAAGATCACCTGATCTCACTTCGACAACTCAACCCTGCTACTCTTGAGAAATTTGATCTCTAATCTCTCATTTGATGTGTTTTCCAAGACGCCCATCAAACTCCTTATATTCTCTCATTAGAGCTCCAACAACCAAGATTAAAACATAATCAATGGCTAAGATTAACTGGGAGTTTATCCTCGTGTTCTTCTAGAAGATTCACACCTGATTTAATTAATACCCTTTAATTAATTATATTTCCTAAGTTTAGACTTAGGGAACCATTTAAAAAATTTAATTATTTTAATTAAATCATCTATAGGTGGAATTTTCCCAAATGTTTTCTGGGTATTGGAGAATGCATGTGTCTTAGCCTTCTGCAAAATCTTGAGGCAAGAGCACATCCAGTGCTACAGAAATCAACACCTTCGACAACTTCCTTTCCTAGATTGAGAGTACTTCAACCATATTGACATGATGCACTCGTTTGTTACAATACCATCATTCTCCCACACAATGAATCCCATACAAGGTGGAATTCACAGTGAGGCACTTGCTTCTTCGAAGAGAGGTGAACCTTCTAGTGAAGATTTCAACGGAGGATCTTGATTATCCTCATCTTGCAAATGCTCCCTCCCAATGATGATGATGTATGATGAACTCTATGCTAGATGACTTTCTTCTACCCATATGCACTACACGTGCTTTCAATGAGGTTACCAAGAGCTACTTCCTTTATGATGACTGCTCCATCCATGTAGACTTCTACTTAAGCTATTCTTTCAAGATTTTCTAATGATATCATGAGCTCTTGCTTCAACAGTATGCTTCTAGTATGATGCCATCTTCTACTAAGATGCATCTTGTCATAATGCTTTTCATCTTGATTGCCATGGTGGAGATCTTTTCACTTCCCATTTCTCCTTGCTATGTATTGGAGAAACCCTAATAGTGAGGATCTATCCCTTTGGATTTCTTCTTATCAGGTTCTTCCACTTCTTCAGTGATATGAGCCTCATTTCTTTCTTTCCTCTTGTTGTCCTTCTTGAATTTTAGACAATCTCTCTTATAATGCCCGTATTCTTGACAACCATAGCATTAGACCTTTGACATATTGTTCTTTTTTGAGGACCAAATTTTCCAAACTTTCCTTTTCTTTAAGCCATGGAAGCAAATGCTTGAACTTGTTTACTTGATCCTACGTCACTTTTTTCCCTCAACCTGGTTTCTTCAATCTTACATAATGACCAAAGTTCATTGAATGGGGTGGCTTCCTTCTTTCCATAAATGCTTGATATGAAGTTGCCCCATTCCTTCGGTAGTGCATTGAGCACCACAATGGTCATTTCCTTATCGGACATTATTTCCCCCAACTCTTGCAGTTGGTCTTGTATTTCTGACACCCTCATAAAGTATGAGGCTATTCCTTCTTCCTTGGATATCTTCATCTTGTAGAACTTGGTTCTTAATGATATCACTACTCCTGTAGTACTCACGGAGAATAATTCTACCAGTTTGTCATACATGTCTTTTGACTTCTCCAATTTTGATACAACTTGAGCTTCTTCCTTTGGAGGTTCAACAATTAAAACCTTAACATGATCAATGACTTCATTTTCTATGAGGATTAAATCTATCCTCTTCTTCGATGTAAGATAGTTTGTTGACCCAACCAATTTATTGCTTTCCTTCCAAAATGACGTCATTTTGATAGATTCAGATGTGGACATAAAGATACTTGTGAAGATACTCATTGATGACAATATCTTCAACTTGATTCATCCTTGATTTTGATGATGATGTTGATAATAGAAAATGTCTTCTTGATGAAGACGTCTTCTTTCAAAAGTGATCCTTGGCTCTCAGAGAAGGAGATCATCTTGATTTCTAGATGATGATGACATGCCTTCTCCTTGATTTTATTCGATGTAGATACTTCAAGATGCTCCAATGTGAAGTCCTCCTCTGAGATGAGAAAGAGTCCTTGAGAGTCTTCTTTGTGATGATTATTGAGGAATGTATGGGCTTCTCAAGAATGCTTCAAATTTAGAACCCTTCTTCAGATGAGCTAGGGTTTTGAGGTCTTCTTCTTCGAGATGTGATGATACTTGAGATGAATGGTCCTTCTTGATGATTGATGCTCTTGATGATCTTCTTGTGCTTCGTCCTTTGAGTGTCCTTCTTTAAGCTGCCTTTCCTTGTCTTGTCACCTTAGCTTTGGTACCATGTTGAGAAATCTAGGGTAACTAGATTGTGTGATTTCTCTTACTTTGATAAATAATTGTGATTTATTTTTGCTTATCTTAGTTAGATTCTTCTTCAACTTAATTATTGTTGTGTTCTTTTCATCAAAGAGCTACCAAACCTTAAAGAATAGCGAGACAAGAGGACACAAGATATAGGTGATCAACCAAGACCAAAACTTGTCCAGTTGAGAGGAAAACCCACAAGAGTTCTTCTCTTATATTATTTTATCTTCAATTGACGAATTCTAGGTCCCATGAACCTTGACCAAAGCCCTCCAAGATCAAGTCACTTGATGAGCTTTCCTTCTAGCATTTTCTCAGCAACTACTGCAATTTGGACATCCAACAAATTCTTCCGCCCAACAAATTATTTTGCAACTTCGACCCCTCTAGCAGATTCTTCTGCAACTTTGTCCAACAGATTCTACTATAACTTCAACCTCTCCTGCAAATTCACAGCTTCGACCTAGCTGTAGCTTCACAGTTTCGATGTAGCTTCACACCTTTGATGCAGTTTCACAACTTTGATGTAGCTTCACAGTTTCGATGCAACTTCACAGTTTCGACTTAGATGTAGCTTCACAACTTTGATGTAGCTTTAGAGTTTCGTGTTGCCCAATAATTGTAGAAACCCTAACACAAGAGAGAGAGAGAGAGAGAGAGGCAGAAAAATTCGATCTTGTTCTTGTTCTTGTTCTTCATCATTTTTCAGTTGGTATATTGAAGAGATCGAATTTGCTTGAGAGTCTATCCAATGAGGTTCAGTTCCTTCTTATATGTAGGCTTTTGAGGGGTACAAATTTTTATCTTTAGGCCGACTTGTCCCTTCATGTAGGCCGACTTGATCTTTGCTCCATGACTTGGTTTTAGAGGGTCTTTTGAGTCTACTTTGACTCAAATACTTTTTCATTACAATATGTAACATGCCCAAATGGGTCTTTCATACATGACAATGACTCAATTGACTTGTAGACTCAATGAAAATCCCTAGAAGCTCTCAATAGAAGCTTGAAGTATAAAATAAAATTCTCTTGAGCATGAAACCCATGACTCAAGAACAACAATAATAATTTTTTTTTTCTTTACGTAGAATCATGATTACACATGTCATTATGAAGACTGAACCTAGTTACATATTAGTCTAAACCTAGTATCATACCAAGATTAGACTCTCCGTCTTAGTCCTGATGATGAACCACATTGGGTGGTTCGAAACATGTTGACCCAATGATCTTAATGTGATTTTTTTGTCAAAAAATTTCTCAAATGATGATAGAACTATTATAGTTAAGAGGTGTTAAAATATCCGACGAATGTTTATCACTTTTATGATAAGGCTAGAAACCATCACATATAACTATTGCACAACAACTGAAATAATCATGAAGTACCCTTTGTGTAAGCATATATCATTTGAAGGGCATAAGAACTGATACACCATGGTAGGGAAAATCTGGAGAGCTTAGGTACGTATCTGTGGTATATAATGGAACTCTGAATTTGAAAGAATTAGCACAAGGTCTCACTAATGTAAGCAACATCACACCCTTGAGAGGGTGATCCCATTAGGGGAATTTTGAGGTCTAAAATGGGCCTCCTAAGAAAAATGTACAACAAAAATAAACTTTATAAGAACCAATAGGATTCAAGAAGATGATGTCAACCATGGGGGATGATTTACCATTTTTGGAGTAAAAAAGTAAAAACATTAAAAAATAATAAAATAATAAAACTACTTTTTCAATTCGTATTTTCAACTTATCTCCCTAAGGTTTTACTCAAATTTTGAGCAGGAGTACTCATTGGATGCAAAATTTAATTCCTCATCCAAGGAGTACCCATGTTGCATACTTTCGATAAACCCCACTACACGAAAAATGAGAAATACATGAAAAACGTGATTGCAATCATGTTTTTCATGTATTTCTCATTTTTTGTGTAGCAGGGTCCATCGAAAGTATGCAACATGAGTACTCTTTGGATGAGGAATCAAATTCTTCATCCAACGAGTGTTTCTTCTCGAAATTTGAGTACACCCATAGGGAGATAAGTTGAAAATACGAGTTGAAAAAATAGTTTTTTTTTTTTTTTTTTTCATTCTAAAATTTGATGATGTAATCTAATCTTATTTTATTATTTCCACTATTATTTTATAATTTCCTTAGGAGGTCCATTTTAGAACTCAAATTCCCCTAATGAGAAGTAGTTTCCCTCGAGGGGGTAATAGGGTCAAACTTTTTTTCCTCTTGAGATTTAGGTATACTTTGACTTTTGTTAGATTGTGAGTTGTTATGCTATCTATTTCCTGAGTACTAGTTGGTTAATGACAACCTCGAAAACATCAAGACAATTCTTCAATGCTCTAGTTCCAACCTTTCACATGGTGCTGCCAGAGTGATGTTATATTGTGTTTGTATTGAGTGGAGCATCATTATGGATTTATTGAGATTTTGGTCATACTTTTTGGATCTATCGTTGATTTTAGATTTTTCTGTTTGGTTATGAAAATACAAAAATAATATTAATTCAAAATACAAAGTACTTTTCATTTTCTTTCGTGTTTTGTTTATGGTTTTAGTTTTATAGTTTATTTCTGCATTTTTGTTTCTTTCTTTACACAATGTAAAACCGAAAATTTAGTACATAACAACAAAAGTCCAAAAATTTAAATATTTAAAATATTGAGGAAGATTCAATTAAACTTAAATAATTCAACCATCTTTCTACTCTAGTTCCATTCTGTAGGAAAATTAGATCTAGAGGAACTATAGGGGCTATAAATACCTAGGTAGCATTTCCACCTTTCCCTTTGTTGAGAAATCAAGATGCTTGTTGATTAGGGTTGATTCCTCTTACTTGATAAGTACTTGTGAGTGTTTGCTTATTACTTTATTATATCTTCTTCATCAAGCAATTACCAAAAAGATAAAGTGCATGAAGATCACAAGAGACAATGAACACAAGATATAGGTTCCAAGCTAGGGAAAAACCCCACAAGGTGGAAAACCCAACCAACTTCTCTTCTTATAGAATCAAATCAAAGTGAGACATCCAATACCCAATACCAAGATCTCCACAAGGAACCAAGTTATCCCTCATTCAGATCTCCTCCAACCAAACCAATTCAAGAAGAATAAAAGCTGGTCAAACCTCTTCAACACAAAATTTCGGACTTGCAACTTCGTAGAGTGGCCCCAACACCTTCGCAGAAACTGAGTTGCCCCAACACATTCATAGAAACAAAGTTGCCCCAACACCTTTGTAGAATTAGAAATTCGACTCTATAATTCGTAGAGTAACCCCAACAACTTCTCACATGTGGACAAAGAAAAGCAAAAATTCGATCTTTTCTTCTTTCCTTAGATTCTTCGCTCTCTTAGGCCTTCGCTCTTTTTCTTCTTCTTTCTTGCACAAAAATCAAAGTGGGTGTGTGAGTGAGAAAATGAGGTTGAAGTCTCTTCCTTTTATAGTCATCCAAGAGGTCGAATAGGGCCTCTTCAAAGCCGATTTGACAAGGCAGAGCCGACTTGGTCTTCTGGGACAAAATGACTCTTTTTGACTCAAAATAATTTTTTTCTTTTTGTTACAAATTGTCCAAATGGGACTTTGACACATGGGAATTTTTTTCTCGACTCAATAAACCCTAAAAGCATGAAGAATATGCTTTGACTAGAAAAGTAATAATAATAATAATAACAAATTTTTTTCTTCTTTTAGATTTTTACATGAAATACATGTTGATACAAGTACAAAGATAATTATGAAGACCGAACCTAGTTACATTTTTGAACACTCCCTCTTAACTAGGAAGGTATTCATAATTACATTTTCCGGATAGAAGGATACTCAAATTGAAATATTCTCATAAGAAGAGTTCAGATTGATAAGCATCTTCAAGCATCATCATCATAACCAACATTGTCAATTTGCAACATAGCAAGGCCTTGACTAACAAGCTCTAACTCTCCACTAGATTAGAGCAAATGCTTGGAGGCTTACATTTGGACACCACCACCTCTGACTCTCAAGTCACATACCCCATCTAGATGTTTACCAGGTATTTCCTTAGAGGACTAGTTATCTTGGATTCCCAATCCTTAAAGAATATCAGATCTCTTCAACTACTCTTATCTTGGATGCCATACCTCATCCTCAAAGAGTATTACTCCTCGGGACTACTCCTACCTTGGATTCCTAATCCTCAAGAAGTATCAGCCCTAGATGCTTATCCAATCCTCCATTCTCCCTACCAGTGCCTTCACTAGACTTATGATTGTTAGTCCTGGCCTAGTGCATGACACATGGAGAATATGGTGTCCCTCATCACTCCCTCTCAACTAGGGAGGAGATATTCACAAGTCCAAGCTTGTCTCTCAAATACTCAAGATTCTTATTTGGAAGAGACTTCGTCAATATGTCAGCTACCTGTTCATCTGTGGAGATGTATTGTAGGTTCACGAACCCATCTTGTACCAAACTTCTAATATAGTGGTACTTATTGATATGCTTTGTCCTAGCATGAAAAACTGGGTCCTTTATCAACCTTATGCAACTCTGGTTGTCACAATGTATAACGGTAGGGTCCAAAGGTCCTTCAAACAAATCTGAAAGCAACTTTTTGAGCCAAACAACTTCTCTACCAACTTCACTTGCTGCTATATATTCAGCTTCAACACTACTCAATGCAACTGAATCTTGTTTCCTACTCATCCATGAGATCATAGAAGATCCCAAACTAAAACATCCACCAGTAGTGCTCTTTCCATTTGTATCACTGCCTCCCCAATCTGAATCTCTATAGCCCAATAAATGTATTTCATTAGACAATGGTGTATAGTCCCACGAAGATATCTCAAAATATGTTTAGCTATTGTCTAATGATCATGCCTTGGCTCCATTTGAAATTGACTAAGAATGTTTATTGCAAAACATATGTCAGGCCGAGTGTTTACAAGGTACATCAAGGAGCCAATCAACTGTCAGTATGATGTGGGATCAACAAGGCTTGAATTTGAACTCCTTAACTTCTTTAAATTTGTGATCATTGGAGTTGTCATCGATTTATTGCCCATACCAAACTTTTGCAATATCTTGATCACATATTTCCCTTGACCATGATAGATCTCACTAGATTTTTGCCATACCTCCAGTCTCAAGTAGTAATGCATTAGTCCAAGGTCCATATCAAATTCAGCTGCGAGCTGCATTTTACATTCTTGAATATGACACTTCACACCTGTTATTAGTAGGTCATCCACATATAGTAGTATGATCACAGGTTCATTCTTAACCACATTGACGTAGAGATTAGGCTTTGCAAAACTTTTGACAAAACCAAGTCTTAGTAGATATGCATCCATCTTGGCTTACCATGCTCTAGGTGCTTGCTTCAGGCCATATAGAGCTTTCTTCAACCTGCAGATGTGTGTCTCCTTATCATGGACTTTGAATTCTTGGTGTTTCTCAATGTAAACTTCTTCATCAATTCTCACATTTAGAAAGGTTGTTTTTACCTCTATTTGATGGATATTCCATCCCATAGTAGTAACAATAGAAATGAGTGATCTAATGGTTGTATACCTTGTTGTTGGCACAAAAGTTTCTTCATAATCGATTCCTTCTTGTTGAGAGAATCCTCTTACCACAAACCTTTCCTTATACTTGTCAATGCTTCCATCAATTACATGCTTGATCTTGTACACCCATTTGGAAGTGACAACAAATTTTCCTTTAGGTCTAGGAACAGTTTCCCAAACATCATTCTTCATTATAGACTGGTATTCTTCTTGCATTGCATTCTTCCATTCTTGATGTTTGACTCCCTTCTCATAAGTGGTAGGTTCTGCTTCAATAAGTTTAATTATGTAAGCTGCATAACCTGAATATCTCTTAGGCTTCTTGCTTTCTCTGAATGTTCCCTTTGCTATTGTATGTCCTTTGGCTTCTTGTAAAGTGGACCTTAACCAATATGGCCTCTTTCGAGTTTCTGGAACGATGACTTGCTGCACAGGGTCATTTGGCCCTTCAATTTATTCGTGATTGGTTGTAGGTTCTTGTGTATTGTCATGCCTTCAGACTTCTTCAAAGATAGGTTCTTCTTCCTCATCAAAATCAGTAGGAATGTCTTTAGACTTCTTGTATGCAATATTCTCATCAAAGATGACATCTTTTCTTACTTCAATACAATGATCTTCTTTAATGTAGGATCTATAAGCTTTTGATGAAGTGCTATATCCAACAAAGATGCCTTGTATACCTATAGGGTCTAACTTCTTCCTTTTGTCCTTGGGAATGTGAATGTATATGGAACATCCGAAGATTTGGAGATGATTGACACTTGACTTCTTTCTTGTGAATGCTTCTTCTGGGTTCATGTCATTAAAAATTCTATGAGGACTTTGATTTTTTATATATGCTGTTGTTACAAATGCTTCTCCCCATAAGAACTTGGGAAGGTCTTCGTCATGAAGCATGGCACTAACACTTTCTTTAATGGATCGGTTCTTCCTTTTAGCCACACCATTCTGTTGAGGGTTGTAGGGAACTATTAGCTCCCTCTTAAATCCTGCTTCCTTGCAAAAAGCTACAAGTTCTCTAGAAGTATATTCTCCACCATTATCTGATCTTAGGGAGTTGATCTTCCCTTCTGTCAAATTTTCCACTTTTGCCTTGAACTCTTGAAATTTCTCAAATACTTCATCCTTAGACTTGAGAAGGTATCTCCAAGTCTTTCTAGAGTGATCATCAATGAATGTTACAGAGTATTGATGACCGCCAAGTGACTTCTTTGCCATAGGTCCACAAACATCAGAATGTATGAGATCCAAAATTTCCTTGGATCTTGTGTCACTACTTGCAGAAGGTTTCTTCACATTCTTGCCAAGAGCATGTCCCTTACAAACTCCTTCATGCTCTTCTTTCAGTTTGGGGATAGGAGTAACCATATGATTCAATGATGACAATATCTTGTAATGAAGGTGACCATACCTTCTATTCCATAATTCATAAGGATTGATATCTAAATGCACTAGAGCTTGAGGAGGAGTTGTTAGAAGTCTATACAACCTCCCCTCACGAATCCCAATAGTCTTAGCATTTTCAATATTAGATCCCTTAGCCCACACAATAACTTTGCCATCAACAAATGCCACCTTATCACCTTTATCTTCTAAGCAAGTTCTTTTTCAAACATGGGACATAAAGCATATTGTTGAGATGAATATTTCCACTGGTTTCCAACTCCAAGGAGGTAGATCCAAATCCTTTGACCGAGTAGCTATTCTTGTCTTCAAGTTCCACTGAGTGAGAAGAGTTTCCTTTTGATAGAGTCTTGAGTTGACCACATTCCTCTTTTATGTGCCTTGAAGCTCCACTGTCGATGACCCGTGTACTGAATAAGAGCAGAATAAAAACTTCCATCAATGACTCCTTTAGATAGCTTGGAGATGAACTTGATGATGTAAACATTGATAGTTTCAAGGACACTGCTATGAGTATTGAGAACTCTCTTCATACATTGTTATCAAGATCAGATCGGACCAACAGGTTCAGACCGGTTCGATCGTTTTGAGGAAAAAACCGGTGACTTGAATCGCTTTTGGCCAGTTCGATACGGTAAATCCGTGTAGAACACAACAAGTGGGGCATGTTTTGCTTATTTTCTTTTAATTTTTGCCTTATCTAGGCACTAGCCCACAATAGGTGCCTAATATTGAAGCCTATGGCCCGACTATTGCTATGCAATAAATGGTAATGTTAAATTCTTAAAGTAAAAGTCATCATTTTACTTAAATTTTTAACATTACCATGAAATGACTTGAGATGTTTGAGAGTGGTTCCGACCCCATTGGATTTCATATGGAGAAAGTAGAATTTTAGATCTCACTCAAAATCTAGCAGACTTAACAATTTTTCGGAATTTCAAGATTGGGGGGAATGCAATGTTTCTATCGGATTTTATCATGTATGAGGGTATCAAACAAGCATTTAATCAAGAGCACCAATCCCTCCATGTACCTTGATGTTAGTGGCATTGATTGTTGAACTACTCTCTCATGATCCTACTAAAAATGTACCCATCACTCAAACAAAATATTCAATTGACATGCTAAGCATTTTTTATCTTATTCTAATGCTTAGAGGGTGATATTGATGATGAAGATCCCAATATAGGCAAATATTTTGATGATATGTAGGTATTTGTTGTAGCATGATATTTTTTAGATCTTAGAGGCCATCTAGGTCTTGTTTTTTGATGTATTTTCGGTTCAAAGATAAATTGCACTCCTTGTTATTTTGGTTATGTGGACCCTTACATGCTCTATAAATGATTTTTTTTCTTATTTGTGTATAAATGGTTTGGATTAAGGTGGATACACATGAATATATGTGGTTTTCTTTAAAATTTGAATATTTTGTGTGTTTTGGGTTGATAGTTTTTTTGGTCTGGTTTTTTTACTGGTTCCAGTCCGGTTCTGATCGATTCCCAGTCTGGGGGGTTTACTGGTTCAATGACCGGTCCGGTTCCAATAACATTGTCTTCATATAGCTTTCCATAGGAGAGGGAGAGAGAAAATAGATAATTGCTTCAAGAATGTCTTCCAATAAGAGTGCCAACAAAGATGATCCTCAATTTCTTCCTTCACCTTAGCTTTGATACAATGTTGAAAAATCAAGATGCTTGTAGATTAGGGTTGATTCCTCTTACTTGATAATTACTTGTGAGTTTTTGCTTTTCTTACTTTATTATATCTTCTTCATTATGCAATTACCAAAAACATAATGTGCATGAAGATCACAAGGGACAAAGAACACAGGATATAGGATGCAAGCCAGGGCAAAACTCCACAAGGGGGAAACCCCAACCAACTTCTCTTCTTATAGAATCATATCAAATTGAGACATCCAAGATCCAAGACCAAGACCTCCACAAGGAACCAAGTCAACCCTCCTTCAGATCTCCTCCAACCAAACCAAGTCAACAAGAATCAAAGCTAGTCAAATCTCTTCAAGACAAAATTTCGGGCCTGCAACTTCACAGAGTTGTCCTAGTACCTTTGTAGAAACAGAGTTGCCTTAGCACCTTCACATAATTAGAATTGGGCCCTATAATTAGTCAAGTAACCCCAGCAACTTCGCATGTGTGGACAAAGACAAGCAAAAATTCGATCTTTTCTTCTTTCCTTGGATTCTTCTTTCTCTCTTAGGCCTTCACTCTTCTTCTTCTTTCCTGCAGAAAAATTGAAGTGTGTGTGTGAGTAAGCAAATGAGGTCGAAGTCTCTTCCTTTTATAGCCATCAAGGAGGTCGAATAGGGCCCTCTTCAAGGCCGATTTGCCAAGGCAGGGCAAACTTGGTCTTGTGGGACAAAATGATTCTTTTTGACTCAAAATAAATTTTTTCTTTTTGTTACAAATTTCCCAAATGGGACTTTGACACGTGACACTTTTTTTTCTTAAATCAAACCCTAGAAGCATCAAGAACATGCTTTGACTAGAAAAATAATAATAATAATAAATATATATATATATATATATATATATATATTTTTACTTGACTGTTGATAATATTGGTGATATTTAAAAATATCGCGATATTTTTGGCAAAACGATATATTGCTGAGAAAATATCGCGATATTTTCAAAATATTGGCAAATATCGGCAAAATATCGCGATATTTTGAAAATATTGGCAAAATATCGGCTATTTTTAAAAATTTGAAAAAAATATTTTTTATGCTTTCCGATATTTGCCGATATTTTACCATTATTTTGGCCGATATTGCCGATATTTTGCCGATATTTTCGCTGATAAGATGTTTTCTGGACCCTCGTCGATATTTTGCCGATGTCAATATTTTCAACACTGCTTGAAATACATATTGATACAAGTACAAAGATAATTATGAAGACTGAACCTAGTTCATTTTTCAA
The DNA here is from genome assembly GCA_031772625.1 of Pinus tabuliformis. Classification (NCBI taxonomy): domain Eukaryota; kingdom Viridiplantae; phylum Streptophyta; class Pinopsida; order Pinales; family Pinaceae; genus Pinus; species Pinus tabuliformis. The sequence continues at coordinate 1,156,908,143 of CM062805.1, read as the reverse complement.
CACCCTTGACTTAGAAAATTGATGGTGTTTGAGTTGTTCACTTAATTGCCATTTTCATAATCAGTACAATGAAGGTTGAATATGATTCCCTCACGAGGAAAAATGTATGGGTGTTGGAGGAGTTGGGTCCATGCACAAAAGCCATCGGTTAATTGGATGAAGTATAAGGCAAATGGGTCGCTGGAAAAGTTGGTTGATTATTGAGGAGACACTGGCCTCGATTTTTTAGTTTTTGTGGCTCGGACAGGATTTCTAGTCTTGAGAGGTGTCATTCAGGTTAGAGACACAAAAGTGTTAATTATCTCCAAGCCCATGTAATTTTTCTTAAGGGAAATATCCTAATTAAGTCAATTAGTGATTATTTCCTATGTCTAACTTAGAAAATGTGAATAATTAATTGATATTAATTAGGACAAAGTCAATTTTCCTCTAGAAGATTGTAGAAAGCTTCTAAGACGATCTTAGCCATCGATTAGATCAAGTGAACTTCTAATCGTGGCCATTCATTCATGAATGACAGATTATGAAGGAGATTGATGGGTAGCTTTGGAGATCACATAGATAATTGAGTGGGTGATTTTTAGAAGACACCAAAGGGTTTTAGCAACAGTGATTGAGGAAAGATTTTATGGAGATTCTTGCTATCATTATTTTTTACAGGAGGACGAGTTTTTCCAGTGAGGTTGCAAGCTTTAGGAGGAGGCCAAATCGCTCCGTGTATTTGCAGGAGGTTGAGATTAATTGTTGGAAGGTAGTGCAAGTCTTCTAGATGTCAGATCGAGTTTTCTAGTGCCAGTGCGAGTTCATTAGAAGCTATTGCGAATATGCTGGAGGCCATTCGGGTCTTCCAGAAGGTAGATTGAGTTTGTTGGAAGCCAGTGCGAATTGCTATGAAGATCCAGTGAGAAATTCCAGAGGCTAGTGCGTGTTGCTGGAGGTAGAACAAATTGAAGAAAAGGGAAGCCATGGGGTTTTCCATATTAGCAGAAGTAAAGAAACATTTTGTCGGAGCTTTGCCAGTGAGAGGCAAGCAATTTTATTTCTCAATATCAATTTATCTGCTGAATATAATAATAAAAGCCCTTAGATCTTAAAACTGGTTTTCCCCACATTGGGGTTTTTCCAAGGACGATTGTCCAAAAGTACTGAGTGAATTATGTGATTTGTTTCTCGTATATTTTCCTGCATTTTCAGTTTGTGATCAATACTGTTTATGCTGTTATATGTTACTTTCCAGTAAATGAATTAATTTGGCGTAAATAAGTGTCAGGAAATAATTAACTAGTCAATAACACCTTTTGGGTAACTAGAATTTCACAACAAAATTGAAAATCTTAGGTTTTTTATTGCCATGGCAACACATTTTGGTCGGAATATGGTTATGTTAAGTTTGACAAACATCTTATGGTATTGGGATTCAAAAGAAGTTCATTTGATCCAAATCTTTATGTCTATGTTGATGACATCATTGTCATAGGTAGTGTTGACCACTCCATGTCAAATACCCTATAGCAGTACACAATTTTGCAAAGGAATTCCATAATGTTTGAGAAGTTAGATATCTAGGATTCATCATCATCATTTGTCAGTCTATCAGAGTTGTAAACCCAAATTCTGCAAGTTTATTGTAAATGATTCTAGTATGATTGCTTAATTATGTAACAAACTTAGGTAAGCTTATGATTTTGGCGATGAATTTTATTCTAGGAGATTTTTCGTCTCACTGATTATCTGTGTTTCTAAACACAGATGATCGATAGAGTTTTTCCCTCTAGCCTCACCCCAAAGCTAGGGTGGGATTTATCATCGAAGTCCTAGGTGAATCCTAGTGTTTTAGTCGATTCTTTTGTAAAAGTGATTAGGGAATAATTTAAGCTATTTGGCTAAATTATTTTATTACAAATCACTTGGTCTATAGTAGATCATATTGTGTCGAAGAATATTTTTAAGGGTTTATGTCTAAAGGAGTTTTCCCCTTTCGAATTAATTGTAATATCTTGATGTAAAAATATTTTGGTGGATGGTACCCCATAGTTAGACACCATGGCTAAAATATTTAAGGGTGGATTTTTTTTTAATACCCTGTAGTGTCAATTAATTAATTTTTTTGGCTAAATTAAATTAAAATCCTAAGCCATAAAATTAATTAATTTTGAGTCAAAAATAATTATTTTTATCTCTGGTTTTTTGGCAAGAAGTGGCAAAATTATTAGCTAGAAAATGGTAGAAAAATCAAAATTGAGAGAAAATAAAATTCACTCCAAGTGGAAAAACGAACTTTTGGAGAAGGTGATCATTCCAGAGGAAGAATTAAATTGACAAACCCAATTCCAAGGCAGAAAAATTACAAAAATTCTTTGAGACCAGAAAACAATTATTTTTTCAAAGAGAAATTATTTTTTGGGTCTAATTAGTTGAAGAAAATTTGTGGGTCGAAAATAAGTCCAATTTCCAAGGTCCTTTATCAAGGAAAAAATCAGTTTTTAAACAAAAATTGAGCTTATGGACCAAGGTGATTAAATAAAAAATGATATTTTGAGGACAAAAGGTCAAAATATTTTTTGGACAAGGGAAAAAGGTAATTATTATGGAATTTGAATTTCTTCATCAAGATCAATGGACAACATTTATTTTTAGCATGTATCAAGCACAAAGTAGCTGTTGTTATCTAGGATAAAGTAAAAAATATGCAACTTCTTAGACGTAGCTGTTGTCCACTTGGAGGGGGATCAAATCTCTCCGTTTTCTATATAAGGAAGCTATTTTCTCCTCCTTTGTCACTGAAAATTTTGTAAAGGAGCTCTGAGTCAAGCTTTGTCTCTGTAATAATTTCTGGAAATAATAAAAAGACTTTGGGGTTTACTTTTGATGGTGTTCCTCTTTAATATTCTTATAGTAATGTTCTATGGATCATGTGCTTAATATTCTACTGAACATATTTTATAAATTATTATTTCTTTAGCCATTTGTTGGATCAATTATATACACATGTATCTTGTATTAGTTGATGGTTTTTAGAGAAACATTTTAGTTTGATTTATCTGGTAGATATCTCTAGATTCTGAAGGTTATTTTGTTATCTGCGCCTCTATTGATCTAATAATTTGATTTGAAGTGTGTGGAAACTTCAGGTATTCAGATCTTGGGAGTGAGGGGAAGTATTCGGCTAGACCAATCCACTCTCAAGTCAAGAAAACTCAAGAGCCTATCCGATTAAATTTCATGGCTTATTTAATAATTTGATTTGTAGGGATTTTGGCTATTGCTCACCATAAAAATTTATTTCCATCATTTATTCGAATTTACTGGTGCATTAACAACTAGATTTGCTTCGAAGAGCCATAAATCATTGTGAATATTGTACATGATTTTGTAAATAATTTTTCGCCAACCCTTCATATTTTTCAAATTTTTTGTATATAGCTATTGGGCTTTTGTTTGATTTTTTGCAGATATGAAGGGGAGATCCTTTTCTAGAGGGTACTAGCACTTACCTAGCCTAGACGGCTAGGGTTTGGGCTCCATTTTTTGTCAAAAAGGCTGGCCGTCTAGCATTTTTACCTCTTCCTTTAGGGCCGCAAGAAATCTAGGGCCTTTTAGCCCTCTCAAGGCATCAATTTGCTATTTTGGGGCCTTATTTTATTCAACGATTTTTTTCCCTGAGAGGTTGCAAGGGTTTGAAGCATCTCTAAGGGGTTCGATCTACATTTTGGTGGCTCCTTTCTTCATCAATTTTTTTGGGGGGCAACTCCTAAGCCTATAAGCTCTTGTCCCACCTCAAATTTCAATTTTTGCAAGGGTTTGACATTCAGAATTTTGTAAAATTATTTTTGAGTTTTTATCATTGAAATCTGGCTTGGGTTGTTGTTGCAGGCTTATAGGCACATTTTCTAAGCTCAAGATTTGGATTTTGGGCTTGTTTTTGGCTAACCGCAGGCCTCATTAGCCCTGGTTGACCTAGCACAAGCCTTTGAGGCTGATCTCCTTCTGCAAGCTGATCTAGGGTCTGAAATTTGTTTTGCAGGCCTCTTCCATCAAGTAAAAAAAGGCTTCAATCATTTGTTTGGGGTTTGATTACTCTGAGGTCCTTTTAGGCCTAGCCTCAAGGCCTAACAATCTCATATAGCCTAGCCGCAAGGCCTAACAATCTCATATAGCCTAGCCGCAAGGCCTAACTATCTCATATAGCCTAGCCGCATACCTCTTTTATTGACTGTTATTGTTTTCATTTGATTTCAGGACTAAGACATTTGATTGTAGGGGTCTTTTTTAGTTTCTTTGAAGGGTTTCCACATTAAGTTTGTGGCTAGGGCTTGGCCTTTCTTTGTCACATATTTTTCAGGGGTTGTCGCGGGCCTAGAAGGCCTTAAATTACCTTGACCGTAAGCCTCAAGGAGGTTGAAACCATTTCATACCTGAAGCAAGCAATAATCAAGGATTTTAATATAAAAATTTAATGATCTAAGAATTAAAATTATTAAAATTCATCTCACATAACTTATAAAATTTCTAATAATTTTTTCTAGCCTATTGTCTTGCTTGGCCGTGGGCTTGGTGAATTAAATCATGTTGGTTGTAAGGGTTTTTCTAATTCTGGTGCAAGTGTTGGTTACTGAAGTATATTATTCATTACTTGGTGCCTTACTTGTGGTATTGAACAACATGAAGAGTGGTTGTGTTGTTTAGTTGCTTATCTTCTTGTCATCTCTTCAAGGTGTTGGGAATAACCTTGTTCCTAGTTAGATTTGGATACTAACCTTTTCTTTCTCTTATTGATTAGATAGGACTTCCTTTGTTAGATCTAGTTTCTTGAGTTGTTTTGTCCCTCTCATCAAAATCACTGTTAGCAATGTCATTTGCCTTTTAGTTACTTGTGTTGATATCATTTGAGTTTCACTTGTCTCGAATTGCTACATTACATTAGTGAAGAACATTCTAAATAATACTATAACTAAAGACATTTAATATTGTTTCCATAATTATCATTGTTTCATTGATTTTCTATTGGAGTCTTGTCGCCTTATGTTCTAAATTGATATCTCAATAAGCTTGGTTATAAGTACATATTTACATTGAAGCAAGTATATCTTTACATTGAAGCATATTTTCATTGTCTCATCTCATTGAAGCTTTTTAACTTGTTCATCATCTATATCCTAGTTTAAGATAGCATCCATAAAATTTACCTCCAAGCCTAAGCTTGGTTGAAAGAAAATTAGTACCACCTTTCTTTTGTAGCTTGCGAAGGATAGACCCTTTTTAGTGATTAACATGATGACCTTACGGTTGTCAGAGCCACAATCTCTACAGCGCCAGATGCATCGGGTGGTTGGAACCAATGTTGCACGAAGCGGGGGCGAAGCGGAAGCGTTTTTTGGAAGCGGGGACGAGGAAGCGTCATTTTCCAAAAATTTAGGAAGCGAAGCGTCTGCTATATATATATATTTTTGCATTTATACTCAAAACAAACATCCCAAATACCAAATTAGTTGTAGAAAACATGAAAACATGCATATTTTTGCATAAATCAAGATAGATATAACATCCATTGTACATTAATGATTAATTATTCGAGCATCAACCATTTAGATGCATCAACCATCTAGAATCTAGATTCTTCTCCTCTTGTCTAGCCTTTGCCTCTACCTCGATTGTCTAGGGATATTAGTCAACATTGCCCAATTTTGATCAAACTACCTAATTCAAGACTTAAAATATGGTAGAAAAAGCTTAACATGCTTGATCGATGATTTTGACTTGATTGAAAGGTAATTTTTTGCTAAGGGCGTGCCGCGTGACAAAGGAGTTCAACAATTAACACCACCAACACTAGGGTACATATAGGGCTTGGTGCTCTTGATTAAATGCTAATCGCATACCTTCATACTAAATGCCACAATCCCATTGATCCTGAATTCCTGAAAACTGTTAACTCTGTTGAATTTTGAATAGGATATGAAATTCTATTTTCTCCATATGAAGTCCAATGAGGTTGGAACCACTCTCAAACATCCTGAGTCATTTCATGGTAATGTTAAAAATTTAAGTAAAACGATGAAAATGAAAAATAAAGGAGAATGTCACTTTTACTTTAAGAATTTAACATTACCATGAGGGAGCATCTGCTATATTTATATTTTTTTTTGCCTTCATTCGTCACCCTAACCCAAGGTGGACCCACCCCCAACAAGCAAACTCACCTAAAATTAAAAAAAAATTTGAAAAAAAATGATTTTCTAAACGCTTTTCCGAAAGCTTTTCCGGAGGCGTACGCTTCCTCCTCCGAAGCGCCACGCTTCCGATGCCCGAAGTGCCGTACGAAGCGCGCTTCGACGCTTCGGAAGCAACGCTTCCGTACCACGCTTCCAAATTTCCAGGAAGCGGCAAAAAATTCGGAAGCGGAAGCCTAGGCGCTTCCGTACGGGACGCGCTTCGGGGCTTGGAACCGTGGGGGGGGGGGGGCGCTTCATGCAACATTGGTTGGAACACAGGGGGAGGTATTGTTAATTAAGCCTGTGCTTGCTTCCCGCTGACTTCCATCCCACAACCTACTCTAGAGACTAGCCTTAAAACAACTAGGAGGAAGGATTCATCTAGATTAGGAATCTTAATTAAAATCAACCAAGATTTTGCATTTCACATTAGCTTAGATCTTGCATTCATTTCTTACTCTTCTTGCAATATTATTGTTATTGTAACTTTGAGTATCTATTTCTTGCAAGTTTCTAAATTTCCATTGAGCATTATAAAGGCACTAATTTGCTACATTTATATTTTACATCTGCCTTATTGATCCCAATCACATTTATCTTAATATACATTGCTCATAAACTCTCACAATTGCTTTAATTAATAATCAGGTTACACTAATAATAATTTTCTTGCCCTTAATCTCCTAGACTTGTTGTTCCAACAAGTTTTCGTTCGTTATCATCCTTAGGGACTACCCCCCTTGACTTAGCTATGAGAGAGTCTAAATGGAGTGAATAGGGATTTAGAGTGACAACCCCTATTTTGAGTGTTGCACCTTAGGTATACACTTTAGGTGACAACAGGTAGCAAGGTTGTTGTGATTTAGAAGTTGAAGTCTAGTTTCTGTTCAAATTTTGACAATGGTTGATCTAGGCCTCCTACATTACTACTTAGGTGTGAATTTTTGGTAGATCAATGATTTGAACATATGAATAAAAGAAGAATTCCGATAATGAAGGAAATCACTCCAATTGCAATCAAATTATTTTTTGTAATATCTTATGCAGAAATCTCTATTGTATTTTGGAAAATGGTATCTATTACAACCTAAAAGTACGCCTTCAGTGGTAAAGCCATAAAACACAAATGAAACCTTGTCCCAATTTTCATCACAACAATGCCATCTCTTGCTTTAGCTTGACTCTTCTTTAGTACTAGGGAATATTCCTAAAATAAGATTACTAGTGCTTTGCGATGGAGGCTCAAGGTGATATGAAGAGTTAGCTTTAGCAAAATGAAAACCGTAGTATAGATTTGATAAATAGAGTGGATGGAGGACTGAGGCTTGTGCCTATCCAACTTGGGCAAATGGAGTCAATAAACCAAACTAAGAGGGCTGAAAAATAGATAAGTGGGATGGTGAGAAGAGCTATTTTGGCATGCAAAACCTTACCTAGGAATGCACCATTATCTTGTTGGAAAAGAGTAGAATAAATGCCCTTACAATGCTACCCTGTATATGAGCATGCAAAGATGACAAAATTTGATCTTATTTCTTGATGAAAATTATTGAATTATTTTTCAATGAAATGACATCCAATAACCATTCAAATTAATAATTAAAACATCAAGAACATTAGACAGAATGCACATGTTATATTGCAAATTGGCATTGACAAACTTCATAATAATTATAGACAATTGATCCTGTCATCGTTGAAGGTCTCTCGATTTGGATTGGCACTTTTTCAATCTTTGGGCGGTGCCTCTACGGTTTTTATACTACTATCAAACTAGGATGTCTATGTAAAATTTGAATTGATTAGCGCACAATAAAATTCACCCTTGAGCTTCCAATAAGTAGTCAAAGGTGAGTAAAAGTTGAAAAAATTTAGAGCGCTTGAGATCAGATCCTAAAGATAGTTGTAACTTGAATTTAATGGACATGAGAGAAGTGAATGTGTGCCTTAGGTGAAGAAGGTTCAAAATAAATGCATTGTACTACCACAACGTTACAAAACAACCTAATTGTTGACCTCCAATAGGTTCAAGAACTAGAGTAAAGCATAATTGTATGGAATCACATATTACCCAAGAGATTGTTTTCATCAAAGTGAGTCATAGCTAACAAACTTCCATGAATCTCTGTCCTTGTAGTGGAGGTAGTGGTCTAAGGTCAAGGAGGATGGAAGAGTGAATAGCTGTTTATTGCTACAATGTGCTCCGAAAGAATATTGTAGAGCCCTTGCTTTGTTTTTCAAATTTGCATACAGATAATCTCACTTGAAAGGACTCAATTTTCCCTTACTACTAGTGGATGAAAGCAAGAAAAAAATGCCAAATTCTATCATCCATTGCATAATTTCCAACTCAGTTTACTACAATGTTGCACTAATCGTTATCGGGATAATATAGGTGCGAGGAAAAATCGTAATAATCGGGAAAAAGTTGGTAATAATTGGGAAAAAATTGTTTGGTACAAAAATATTAATTTTTTTTTCAATTTTTTTAATATCTAAACCATCTACAACATAAAATAAATACGTTGACACATAAATATGATAAAAGAACTAATATATAAGATGTTTAATATCATTTCTACTGCTAAAATCACACATAACAGTGAATCATGTCCTAAATAGTAAGTCCTGATTCCTGAGTCCCAACTCAACCTCAAAATATCAACAAAAATATAATAATGTATCTCATGTCATGAGTCATAATGTCATATACAATGAAATGAACCAAATAACTAAAGTCTAATACTACTGATTTCCTTTGCCCCTCTAGATGTAGATGTTGGTGGAGTTGACAGGCCGCAGTAGACTATGGAGTCTGCTGTGCTCTAGAAGCTGAAGAACTAGGAGCTACAGGAGGTAGACCACGTCCTCTACTTGTGACAGGGGTAGCTTGGGTCACCTCCTCCTCCTCCTCAAAAAAGAAAAAAGATTTATTTATTTATTTTTTCCCACGATTTTTTCGAAAAAATCGGGCAATTTTTTTTTTTTATCCGAGTACTAAGCGTGATTTTATCTTTTTGTTGAAAATATCGCGATTATACAATAATATCGCGATTTTAACAACACTAGTTTACTGTTGTTTTAGCAAGCTTTTCTCTGTTATCGTAATTCTTTTTGTAGCCTTTTATTCTTTTCCATGTAAACAGAATTGGTAAAAGTATTCTACTTTAATTATATTATTTTTTGTGGAGTTGGTTTTTATTTTCATGGTAAATAATTCGATAAAGCTGAGATTTAAGCTTTTCTTGACAAACATGGTAACTTGGCATGTTTGCCAATAAAAGAACAGACAGGTGATTTAGGGTTTAAAACACTTTATTTAAGGTGCAAATTTAGGGTAGATAGAATTATCTCATGCCAAATATACCCATGAGGTCAAAGTTGGTTGTGGATGGTCAAATTTAACATATGGAATCAAGGTTTGGAAAGTCTAACTTTGAAAGAATGAGCCTATACCCAAGAGGTCAAAGTTGGTGGGGGATGTTCAAATTTAACACATGGAATCAAGGTTTGTAAAGTCTAACTTGGAAAGAATAAGCCTAAACCTACCCACTCAAATTAGGGTTTTGACTTGAGTCAAACTTAGGCGTATGCAAAATTGACATCTTCCAACAAGCTATCACATGTCACCGTAGGAGAAGATACACTTGCACAACATTGATCTTCATTCATCACCCATCAAAATGCTTGAACCATTCCACCACTGCATGCTGAAAACCAAGACATTCAACCTATACTTTCCATACACAGAAATAGTTAAATATAGACATGCCGAAAGTCAATATTCCTTCAAAAAAACAAAAAATAAAAAGTGGGAAAGACTAATCTTGAAGGGATGGAGCATCATTCTATCTTCTAAAAGGCAAAAATAAAAAACAAATATGAAAAACTAGGAATGACTGATCATCTCACATGCTATTAAAAGTAATCTTATTGGACTCACTTTTCTACAAAGATGAGGAATATGTAATTGTCTTTGGTACGCGGGCCCCTAATATTTGTGTACTAAAAAAAGCGAACCACTGAAAGTAGCAGTTTTCTAGAAATCAATGAGCCTAACTCTAGAAGGAGCCTTGATCCATGTCAACATTTGGATGCATCTAAAATGACACTAGTGTGATGGAATGCTGCTTGATCTTAACCCTCTACTTGCGCAAGTACTATCAGGGGTTCACAGTGGCAACTCAAGCAGACAACATCCCCTTATGAGGTGTTGAGAACCATTGAATCATAGTAGCTGGTTGATGGAAAACTGGCCTATAACATAGTGCTTGTCTATTCGGCTAAGAAGTCAACTACTTGGTACTTTTATTGCTTATTCGGGGCATTTCTTATTTGGGATGGGGAAATTAAACATGCTTCACTATATTCAATTGCAACTTGCAATCTCCCCAACCAGTATGTTACCCACACTTGTGTCAACAGTCCAAGAAGCAGGGTACAAAGCAATGGACAATTTTTTTCAAAGAACATTGTCATTATTCAGCATCATTGTCATCATTGTAAACCCAAATTCTTCCATTGTATTGTAAATGATTCTAGTATGACTATTAAGCCATGTAACAACACTTAGATAAGCCTATGATTTTTGTCAAAGAGTTTCACTCTAGGAAGTTTTTTGACCTCCCTGGATTATGTGTGTTTGTAAACACGGATAATCGACAGAGTTTTTCTCCTAGAGAATACCCCAAAGCGAGGGTGGAATTCGTTGACAATGTCTTAGGTGATTTCTAGTGTTTATCGAGTCTATGTTTTTTTCATACTAGATCATATTGTGTCGCAGAATTGGGTAATGTCTTGAGGGTCTATGTCTGAATGCGTATTTTCCCTTCTAAGGGTTGAAATAATTTGTAATATATTGTATAAAATATTTTAGTGTATGGTTACTCAAAAATAGACACCATGGCTAAAATATTTGAGGGTGGAAAATCTAATTATTCCCTTCTTGAGTCTCTTTATTAATTTTTCTAGCAAAAAATAAAAAGAAAATAATTAGCCAGAAATTTAATTAAATTTGAGTCAAAATTTAATTTGAGAGAAATTAAAATCTCTCCAAGTGGAAAATCATCAAAAATTCGTGGGTCAAAAAAGAATTAAATTTTCAAGGTCCCCCATCAAGAAAAAATCCATTTTTTTAAAGAGAAATTGATCCCTTGGACCTTGGTGGTTAAGTCAATGTGAATTTTTTGAAGATAAAAGTCTAAAATTTTATTTTTTGGACTAGGAAAAAAGGGATTTTAAGAGAAATTCGATTTTTCCCTCAAAGTTAAGGATTTTCCCTTCATCAACGGATGAGATCAATTTATTTTCAAGCGAGATCGATGAATGAGATTATTTTGAGAAGGATCAAGGAAACTAGTCGTTATTTTCCACTTGGAGGGGTTTGATCCTCTCATCATCTATACAAGAAAGTTTTTGAGATCCTCATTGATGATGATGTACTCATTGAAAATATTTTGATGTACTGAGCTAAGCTCTACTGGATTTTTCTGAACTTAATAAAAAATATTTTTTGTTCAATTCAAGGTGTCTTTCGCTTGCTGATCTATTGTATGTGCTGGATGAGTTTTTGTTATTAGCTTTGAGCTATTATATGTTATGGTTCTTATTTCAATTTTTGGTAGTAGGAACATATATTAGCACAGGTATCTTGCTTTAGGTGTTGGGTGAGAGGAAGCACATTGAACCTAGCGAGATCTGACAGGTATCTCTAGATCTGTAAGGAATTTGTGTGAATCAAACCCCTCTTAATCTAATAATCTATCGTTCGAAGTGCATTGAGTTGCAGGTTGCTCCAGCCCTTGGAAACCCAAAGTACATAGACTGTGAAGTGACTACATGCTTATTTGGATCCATGTCTTGATCTAACGATTTCTTTGCAAGAGGGTTTAGCCAGTAAAATAAATAATTATTTCTCTAACTCATCTATCTTATTTTCAAAATTAATTTGTGCTACAAAGGAATTTCTCTACTAATTAGTGCTTGTAATTTTATTTGTAGATATTGTGAATAATTCATTAATAATTTTGTAAATAAATTTTGGGCCTTGTATTTTATTTTTCATTGTGTAAATATTTTCACTAACCCTTTGTATTTTAATTTCTTCTTGTATATAAATTTTTGGGGTTTTATATTAAATTTGTCTTGTAGATCTAGTGGATGGTTATTCTTCTGTAACTTGCAGGCAACATACTTCAGCGTCTAAAAGCAAATTCGAAATTATTTGGAGGTTGATTCAATTTTGTGAGAAGCTCAGCCTTTCAAGCCCTAGACATCAAGGGTTTTGGGCATTTTTCCACTGCAAAGAGAGTTGTCTAGCTAAAAAAGAGGGCCACTAGGATTTGCGCCTTGGATCATGCCTCCAAAGGCTGAAATTCACCTTCCTTAGGCCTCCAAGCCTCAAACACTCAACCAGAATCAAAGGCCACAACCCCTTTTGGGCTAGTTACATTGCAAGCAAGGGTTTTTCTGCAAGGGTTTGAAATTTCAAATTTTTTGTGATGGTAAATTGCAATTTTGAGCATAAATATCATCCATTTTAATTACAGGGTTTATTATACGTTGAGCAATGATAGGAAATGTCTAATTTGAAGCTCATTCAAACAATATTTGATAGCGGGAGGGATTTTCGGCCGCTGAGAGTCTTAGCTACAGGGTTTTTGGTCTTTTAAACCCTAGCCACAACCTTTGTAGGGCGTTATAACTTGGCTGCATGCATTATCCGGCCTCCATAGCCTTAGCATTGGGTCAAAATTTGCTATTTTGATCCATTACAGTTGGTTTGTTGGGGCTAATATCCTTGTTTTTTTGTAGGCATAACAAAAGATTTTAGAGGATGGGACATAAGTTTCCCATTAAAATCTCGTCTCTAGAGGCTCTGAATTCGTTTGAAGGGTAACTATGATTGGTGGCAGAGGTAACACTTCTTTTGAAGAGGACACATTCCTAGTTCAAATGTCAAACATTGTTACAACAGGGCCACAAGGCCTTGAGGCAAATCTTGTTCATTGCAGGCTGATATTATCATTTCAGTGATCTTATATAAATATAAAGTGATTGTTGAATGCTAGCTCCATTGGTCTCTCTTTAGTTTGGTTACTAACTATCTTTCCTTGTATTCCCTATTGCATAATTGTTTTTCACTGCATTTCATAAATTTTCCTTGCATTTGCATGCCTGCACTTGCATATCATTGTCAATTGAGTTGTTGGTCTCTTGATTACACTTCTCTATTAGCAATCTCACCTTGTCAATGCTTATGGTCGTTGTAACTATAGGATGTTAAAGGGCTCTTGTTCCTAATCGTTGAGTAACTAATCATAAGAAGAGCTCTAATAATAATAAGTGCTAGTCTTACTTCATTGCTAAGATCCGATCTCTATAACTGCTCTAAGAATTGTTATTGATAATTGATTGATGATCTTGGAATTCTTATCCTTAAAGTACCAATTGTATTCATTTGAAGTATAAATTGGATAATTGTACCTAATCATTCTTCTTAAATACGATTAATTGAGTGTAATTGTTCTTAGTTGAAGCACTTGTAACATTGGGAGTAAAATTGTCTCTCATTAAAATCAACTAATTTAATTTGCATTGTAGTTGCAAAATCACATCTCACCTTGCATTCCATCTATTGACAATGACAACTATGAGCTTACCTCAATTAATTGCAACTTATCTTGTGTTGATCGTATTGCCTATCTATAAATCATTTGTGGTAAATGTTGTTGCAATTTCTCTTCTTGCTCATAATTTTGATTGTCAAGCTAACTTCCTTAAGCAACACTTGTATCTTGTAACTTGATAAGTCCATCCATTGTGCAAGTATATTTTGTCTTGAGCATTGTTATTGAAGGCACTGGTCTCTTAACTATTAAATCTTGAAGTGTCTTAAGAATATAATCTAATCAAGATCTCTAATACATTGCTCATTAATCACACTTGCGAACTAATTATAATCAAGTTCATAAGATAGCTAAGTGTATCTCCTAGAACTTGTTGGTTCCCAACAAGTTTCCCCTCATCCTTCACCTTTCACCTTTAGGGACTACCCCCCTTAGCTTCCCTTGGAGATAGCTAGAACAGAGTGAGCAGGGATTAGAGTGACATCCCCCCTTTGAGTCGTTGTTGCTTTTAAAGTGTACAATTTGGGAGACAACATTTATGGTGTTGTTTTCGGGGATAAGTTTACCTTGTTCTTGGCACTTTACAACATCTTCTTTCATCATCATCCCTTTGAATCGTCAATCATGCAATTCTCTAGCATTTGATCCTCATCTTTTCATTAATCTGGCATCATCATAGCATTTTATGGCCCTAATTCTTGGATAATTTTTCGGTTTTTGCCTTTTTGATTTTAGAGTTAGATTCATGTTCAAGTGGCGACTCCACATCTTCCATTTTTTGCAAGAATTTCTGCGAGCTCGCTTCTTGTAGACATCTTCTTTTCTTGAACAAGGATCTCTATTTGACATCCATTAGCTCCTTTTTGCCTTGAGCAAGTCATCATGAATGACTTGTCTGCCCCTTGTCGTTTTACTAATATTCAAGGCTATCCTCATGATATTCCAAAAAATGGTATTGATAATTTGCCTTCTTTTCAAGATAATAACACAATTACTACTAGAGATCATCTCATGAAGTTTAGTCTTTGTGTGGCTAGATGGTGCGGCTCTGCACGTTATAATCATGAGGACATAAATATGTGACTCAGCCCTTTCTTTGGAATGTGATGCTATGAATTGGTTTTATGATTTTCTTGAAAATTCTTTTGATTCTCCACAAGCCATCGTCAATGCTTTCAATCATAAATATGGAGATGAAATAGATTCGCCTTGTGCTTATTACAATGTAAAGAAAGATGAAAGTGATTAAGTAAAAGACCCAACTATCGTGGAGAGGTTTCAAGAGAATGCACCTCATCAATATTTTCCATATTGCAAACCTTGTGAGAATTTTCATGATGAATCCACTTGTGCGGTTGCCAGAAGAATCCTCAATAGTGGAAAGACAAGGACAAATGGTCAAATTGGTATTGATTATAAAAAAGGCTGATAAGCATGTTATCAAAGAATTAATTCAAATGCTTAAATACATGCAATTAAGTCTAGTACAGTTGATGAAAACCATGGAACTCAATCAAGAAAATCACTCTAAGGAAATGAGTTCCATGCACACAAAATTGTTATCCATAGAAGAAAAACATATTGAAGAAATGAAAATCATGGAATTTAATCACTCCAATCAGATGGCCACCATGCAAAATCATTTGATTACCATGGAAACAAATCATAAGAAAGAAATGAGTTCTATTCAAGTAAATCATACTTAAGTGATAAAGGACATGGAAGTCGGTTAGTTCTCTCTTCAGAACAAGTTACATGTTATGGAAGTTACTCAGTATAATTAGACGATGATCTTTCAGAACATGATAGATACCATGAAATCAAATCATGCAAAGGAAATCAATGCTCTGAAGGTTGAGCATTCTAATCAAATGACTGCTATTTAGAATATGCTGGAAGAAATGGAAAGATCACATGTATATGAATTTTAGCATAGACCATATAACAAATGCAATCAGAACAAAGAACTGCCAACAAATCATGAGCCTCCTAGTCCGCTGAAACAAACCTCATCTTATTATGACGAGGTCATTGATTCCATTGAGAAATGGCTAAACGAAGATAACCCAGGTACAAAGGAAGCTGGTGGGAATCAGATTGATACTTGCAAGATTGATCCATCATCTTTGACAAAGCAGGTTCATGAAAAAGAAGAAGAGCATGTCACCGAAGTTTTGGTTGTTCCAAATTTTCTGTATGAGTGTTTTCCAAATTAGGTAGAAAGTTGTACACCGATCACATCATCATCAATGTCATAGCTTGCTCGAAATAAAATTAAAAAGAAGAAAGGAAAAAGGAAGAATTTTGATGCATTTGATGGCCTAGAACAACATGATATTCAGATAAGTCAAAGTCCTAGCATCTTCAGAATCTAGCACGACGCATCAGAGAAGCAATTTATGGATCTACCTGAGAGTCTGCAGATGCTTAGCTTGCACTTTATGAAGACATCTGATGCCATAAGGCATCTTTTGTATTGTATCTCTAACCCTACCCTCTTAGATAGAATTTCATTTGTCTCTAGTTAGTTTTCATTTCATGCTTTTATGTTTTATGTCTTTATCTTTCATATGTTAGAATAAGATTCCTATTCTAGCAGATGATTTAAATATTTGATGATGTATACATGATGATTTTGATTAGAGTGGATATCTACCTTATGTTTCTTTGCTTTCTTGGATACATGATTCTGGATTCTCACATTCCTTCATTGAAGAAACATGTCCCAAAGTAGAGCCAGATGTTGACTACACGTGTGTCAACAATACAAGAAGCAGGGTACAAAGTAGTGGACAAATTTTTTCAAAAATCGTTGTCATCATTCAACATCATTGTCATCATTGTAAACCCAAATTATGCTATTGTATTGTAAATAATTTTAGTATTACTATTAAGCCATGTAACAACGCCTAGGTAAGCCTGTGATTTTTGTCAAAGGGTTTCACTCTAGGGAGTTATTTGATCTCCCCGAATTATGTGTGTTTGTAAACACAGATAATTGTTAGATTTTTTCTCCCAGATAATACCCCAAAGCTAGGGTGGAATTCATTGGCAATGTCTTAGGTAAATCGTAGTGTTTATCGAGTCTGTATTTTTCATACTAGATCATATTATGTCACAAAATTGGGTAATGCCTCGAGGGTTTATGTTTAAATGTGTAGTTCCCCTTAAAGGGTTGAATTAAATTGTAATATCTTACCCCGATTGGGGTTTGTGCCGGTGGATGGAAGTGCCTGCGGGCAGTAATGAAAAGTACAGGTGATTTACGTACCACTGCCTCCCACATGCTCAAAGCGATCGGTGCGATGGCCCTTGGCATGAGTAAATGCAAGGGTGGTGGGAAAGGTGGCAAAGATGGTAGGGGCGAGGTGGGATGGATAGAAATTAAGGCGAGATAGAAGGGTAAGAATTGTAATTTGGCTTGTGGAGCAAGGAGCTAGAACAATAGAGAGGGAAGGCGACGACAACAACGACATCAACCTTGGAGCAGAAACGGGTATGTATCTTGGCTTTTCGCCTCCTTTGCAATGTCGACCTGGTTTGATTTTTGATTTAGGGAGAGGGAGATACTCGGGAAGGGTAATTGGGGGAAATGCAGGGGAAAATGGAGGAGGCATCAAGTTGTAATAGTTTAGCTATGCGTCTTTGTTTTGAGCTTGCCGGGATTTGACCTTGCCTGTGGCTGTGTGGACCTGGCTTTGGGTGGCAATGAGAACTCGAGCTTTGCATATTGTGGGCTGAGTGGGGTTGGTCGCTGGGGTCGGGTAGGCAGACGCTCGGCATCGGAGGCTGAGGGTAGCAAAGGGCAATTAATATGTTGGGTTGGAGGATGGACCAGTGGCTGTAACCATGGAAAGCTATGGGGATTTGGGAGTAATTACTGCGCTAAGAGACCAGCTAGGATCCCTGTGGGGGATGTCGGACATGATAAGGGCGGAGGAATTGCTCTGGCTTACTGGGCAGAGGGGAATGGGACTGCACTCCATAGAGGGAAACTGGTTGGGTTGAGGCTAAGCTCATACACATGGCCTTGGCCGAGGTTTGTCAACCACACTGAGTATGTGAGGCAATGGGGAGGGAGAAGTGAAAAGTTAAAAGGGATACAGAGTTCGACCCTTTCTCAGGACTAGCTCTTTGCCCATCTTGCCCCCGGTACTGCTAGCAAATGGAAAAAGGCAATGAGTGAGGAGAATGATGGCATTGACAATTCCAGTCAGGACAATAACCAAGGATATAATATGTTACAGTGCTTGCGGTTAATAACTCTAATCTGTGAACAAGTGTCAAACTGTGTTGATATGTCTCGACCAGCGATAGGATGGGGACGTGGAACACGAGGCTGGGAGCCTGGAAAGGCTAAGGACCCGAGCACGTCGGAACCCTGCAGAGGAAGGAAATCGGTGGAACATCTTATCAGTGAAGCAGCTGTGAGCCTGTGACATATCGAGAGGGAATGGATGAAGGCATTCGGAATTGCTAGAAGATTGGGAAGAAGAAATCAAGCAGGGCAGTGAGATAGAGGAGGAGATGGAGAATTGGAGGACACTAGTCTCGGACCCTAGAAATATCATAGGAAGGATAACCCAATTCAAGCAGACATTATACCTCTACTGGCTAATGAAAAGCCTGTTGGGTAAGGCCATGGAATAGATCTCGGTGGGGATGACAGTCTCTCTCCAAGGGATGTCGAGTTACAAATAGGATTTGCAGAGAATTCAGTTTCAACTCCATAAGCAGGACATTATACTGGATAGAATTGAAAGACACATTCCATGCATCCTGGAATTGTCTGAGATGCCTGGAGCAACTATCAAGGATCTGACACCTGTGGAATCGACATCGGAGGAGAAGAAGGGCTAGGCAGTTTACCATGTTTACTTTTTTTGTTATATATGCGGTTAGCATTTACTTTTCGTCATGCATGTATAAGGATAGATAGATATATAGAGTCTGGTTGTGAAACAAAGACATATATAGCTTGGCTAGAAAGATTGAAACTTTATTGTTTTTGGATGGCTTACAACGAGGACAGGTGGCCAACACACTTGGTTTCCCATTGGGCAAGTTGAGGCCACATATCCAACCTATGTGGTGTAAATTTGCCGATTATAAACAGAAAATGAAAGGTCTTGCCAAGTTTAACAAAAAAAATAAAATTGTAATATCTTGTAAAAAATATTTGAGTGCATGGTTACTCATAATTAGACACCATGGCTAAAGTATTTGATGGTGGGAAAAATAATTAATCCCCTCTAGAGTCTCTTAATAATTTTTTTCTGGCAAAAAATAAAAAGAAAATAATTAGCTAGAAAATTAATTAAATTTGAGCAAAAAATTAATTTGAGAGAAACTAAATTCTCTGCAAGTGGAAAATCATCAAAAATTCGTGGGTCAAAAAAGAATTAAATTTTCAAGGTGCCCTGTTAAGGAAAAATCAAATTTTTAAGAGAAATTGACCCCTTGGACCTTGGTGGTTAAGTGAATTTTTGGAGGATAAAAGTCTAAAATATTATTTTTGGACTAGGAAAAAAGGGATTTTAAGAGAAATTCGAATTTTTCCTCAAAATTAAGGATTTTCCCTTCATCAATGGACGAGATCAATTTATTTTCATGTGAGATCGATGGTTGAGATTATTTAGACAAGGATCAAGGAAACTAGTCGTTATTTTCCACTTGGAGGGGTTTGATCCTCTCATTATCTATATAAGGAAGCTTTTGAGCTCCTCATTGATAATGATGTACTCATTGAAAACCTTTTTATGTACTAAGCTAAGCTCTGATGGATTTTTCTGAACTTCATAAAAAATTTGTAGGATTGAATTCAAGGTGTTTGTTGCTTGCTGATCTATGGTATGTGATGGATGAGTTTTTTGTTATATGCTTTGGGATATTATATGTTATGGTTCTTATTTCAATTTCCGGTATTAGGAGCATCTATTGACACAAGTATCTTGCTTTAGGTGTTGGGCGAGAGGAAACACATTGAACCTAGCGAGATCTAGCAGGTATCCCTAGATCTATAGGGGATTTGTGTGAATCAAACCCATCTTTATCAAATAATCTATCGTTTGAAGTGCATTGAGTTAAATGTTGCTCCAACCCTTGGAAACCCCAAGTACACAGACTGTGAGGGGACTACATGCTTGTTTGGATCCAAGTTTTGATCTAACGATTTCTTTGCAGAAGGGTTTGGCTGGTAAAATAAATAATTATTTCTCTAACTCATCTATCTTTTTTTCAAAAGTAAATTGTGTTACAAATGAATTTGTTTGCTAATTAGGGCTTGTAATTTTATTTGTAGATATTGTGAATAATTCGTAAATAATTTTGTAAATAAATTTAGGCCCTTATATTTTATTTTTCATTGTGTAAATATTTTCACTAACTCTTTGCATTATAATTTCTTCTTGTATATAAATTTTTGGGGTTTTATTTTAAATTTGTCTTGTAGATCTAGTGGATGGCTATTCTTCTCTAACTTGTAGGCAACATACTTCAGTGTCTAAAAGCAAATTCAAAATTTTCTGAAGGTTATTTCAATTTTGTGAGAAGTGTAGTCTATTAAGTCTTAGACGTCAAGGGTTTTGGACATCTTTCCACTGCAAGGAGAGACATCTAGCTTAAAAAAGAGCGCCGCTAGGATTTGGGCCTTGGATCAAGTCTCCAAAGGCCTAAATTCACATTCCTTAGGCCTCCAAGCCTCAAACGCTCAACCAAAATCAAAGGCTGCAACCCCTTTTGGGCTAAATTATATCACAAGCAAGGGTTTTTTCGGAAGGGTTTAAAATTTTAAATCTTTTGTGATGATAAATTGGAATTTTGAGCATAAACCTTATCCATTTTAATTGCAGGATTATTATATGTTGAGCAATGACAGGAAAGGTCTAATCTGAAGCTCATTCAAACAATATTTGCATTAGGGGAATTTGAGGTCTAAAATGGGCCTCCTAAGGAAATTATAAAATAATAGTGGAAATAATAAAATAAGATTAGCTTACATCATCAAATTTTAGAGGGAAAAAGGAAAAAACTATTTTTTCAACTTGTATTTTCAACTTATCTCCCGATGGGTTTACTCCAATTTCGAGCAGAAACACTCGTTGGATGCAGAATTTGATTCCTTATCCATGGAGTACCCATGTTGAATTCTTTCGATGGACCCTGCTACACGAAAAATGAGAAATACATGCAAAAGTGGTTGCAAACACATTTTTTCATGTATGCTGTCATTTTTTGTGTAGCAGGGTCCATCGAAAATATGCAACATGGGTACTCCTTGGATGAGGAATTAAATTTTGCATCCAACGAGTACTCCCGCTCGAAATTTGAGTAAAACCTTAGGAAGGTAAGTTGAAAATACGAGTTGAAAAAATAGTTTTATTATTCATTATTTTTAATATTTTTAGTTTTTTACTCCAAAAATGGTGAATCATCCCCCATGGCTGACATCATTATCTTGAATCCTATTGGTTCTTATAAAGTTTATTTTGGTTGTACATTTTTCTTAGGAGGCCCATTTTAGACCTCAAAAATTCCCTAATGATAATGCGAGAGATTTCTGTTCGCTAAGAGTCTTAGCCGTAGGGTTTTTAGGCTTTTATACCCTAGCCGAAACCTTCCTAGGGCCTTATAGCCTGGTCACAGGCCATATTTTGCCTCTATAGCCTTAGCGTTGGCCCAAAATTTTCTATTTTGATCCATTGCAGTTGGTTTTTGGGGCTGATATCCTTGTTTTTTTGCAGGCCTAACAAAAGCTTTTGGAGGATGTGACATAAGTTTCCCATTAAAATCTCGTCTCCATAGGCTGTAAATTCATTTGAAGGTTGACTATGATTGGTGGCAAAGGTAGCAATGTCTTTTGAAGAGGTTGCATTGCTAGTTCAAAAGTCAAACATGGCTACAACACGGCCACAAGGCCTTGAGGCAATTCTTGTTCATTGCATGATGATATTATCATTACACTAATCTAGTATAAATATAAAGTCATTGTTGAATGCTAGCTCCATCGGTTTCTCTTTTGTTTGGTTACTAACTATCTTCCCTTGTGTTCCCTATTGCATAATTGTTTTTCACTGCATTTCATAATTTTTACTTGGATTTGCATGCCCACACTTGCATTCCTGCACCTGCATATCATTGTCAATTGAGTTGTTCGTATCTTGATTACACTTCTTTGTTAGAAATATCACCTTGTTAGTGCTTATGGTTGTTGTAACTATACAATGTTAAAGGGCTCTTGTTCTTAATCGTTGAGTAACTAATCATAAGAAGGGATCTAATAAGAATAAATGCTAGTCTTACTTCATTGATAAGAATCTGATCTCTATAAATGCTCTAAGAATTGTTATTGATATTTGATTGATGATCTTGGAATTCTTATCCTTAAAGTACCAATTGTATTCATTTGAAGTATAAACTAGATAATTGCACCTAATCATTCCTCTTGAATATGATTAAGTGAGTGTAGTTGTTCTTTGTTGAAGCACTTGGAACATTGGGAGTAATATTGTCTCTCATTAAAATCAACTAATTTCATTTGCATTCTAGTTGCAAATTAACATCTCACCTTGCATTGCATCCATTGGCAATCAGAATTGTGGGCTTAGCTCAATTAATTGCAGCTTATCTTGTGTTGATCGTATTGCCTATCTATAAATCATTTGTGGTAAAAGTTGTTGCAGTTTCTCTCCTTGCTTGTAATTTTGATCGTCAAGCTAGCTTGCTTAAGCAACACTTGTTGAAGAAAGTATGACTAGGTTCGGTCTTCACAATGACATGATCTTTGTAAATGATGAAATAAAAGAAATAAAATTATTTTTGTATCCTTTGCTGCATGGGTTTCATGAGCAAGAGGTTTATTTGTTAGTGTCTCCCATTTAGAGCCTTAGGATTTATTATTAAGTCAAAGAGTCAATGTCATGTATGAAGAAGCTCTTCTTGAGCCTATGTTTAATGTATAGAAGTCTATAGAAATGTCAAGAATCCCTCCAAATGACAAGCACAATCCTCTTCGTCATGTCGGCCTGCAAAATGAATAAAAAGCAGTCACGTCGGCTCAAATAAAGAGACACAACGGTTCCATCTCTCATGCCGACTTATATACAAGGCTAACCACTATATATAGGCATGAAAAGGATCCACATTATAGGTAGAACGGGAACTTGAATCCTCTGAAGTCTCGGACAAGTACAGTGATTTAGAAATCTTTGATGAGTATAATAGTTCAGTGTTGCAGATGAAGAAGGATCTCTGTGTTTTTTGGTGATGTCTCAGCTTGCTCACAGTCTTAAGCACTGTCTCGACATACTAAGACGCAGTCCCAGTCTCAGCATATGTGTAATGAAGATCTCTCAGTAATACACTCTTGGCATACCTCTGTCTCAGCATATAGTCTCGACATTCTTGTGAAGAGGAGGATCTTAAAGTATCACTCTCTGTCTCAGCATACATTTAAGATGCAGCTATAATTTGAGCATAGAAGTAATCATAAAGACATAGTCATAAGCATGATGAAGATCTTGGTATATATATACATATCTTAGTATAAAGATCTCGGTGTTATGGTGAAAGTCTCAATGGAGGAGCAACAATGATCTTAGTGGAAGAGTAGCAATGATCTCAATAAAGGTGCTGCAATGGTGCAACTATAATGATCTTTGTGGTGCAATAATGATGACCTTGGTGAAGTAGCAAATGATGATGATGATCTCAACAGTGAAAAAAAAGAGGATTGGTGTCTTAGTCTTGGAGTGGCCTAATAGGTCAAGGGTCATGGTCTTGGTATTCGTCAATTGGAATCTCTATAAGAAGAATTTTGTGCGGGTTTTCCTCTCAAAGAGTGAGAGGTTTTGGCACTGGTAGAAAGCCAACATCTTGTGTCCTTGTCTCTTTTGTTTTGGTAACTATTTGATGAACTAAGAAGACACACACTAATAAGAACAAGCGAAGATTGTTCTAATAAGAAAAAGTTATAAATACCTCACAAATGGTTATCATGGTGAGAAGAAACCTAATAACCTACAATACCCTAGATTATTCAACAACACTTGTATCTTGTAACTTGATAAGTCCATCCATTGTGCAAGTGTATTTTGTCTTGAGCTTTGTTATTGAAGGCACTGGTCCCTTACTATTAGATCTTGAAGTGTCTTAAGAATATAATCTAATCGAGATCTCTAATACATTGCTCATTAATCACACTTGCAGACTAATTATAATCATGTTTATAAGATAGCTAAGTGTATCTCCTAGAACTTGTTGGTTCCCAAAAATTTTCCCCTCATCCTTCACCTTTCACCTTTAGGGACTTACCCCCTTAGCTTGCCTAGGAGATAGCTAAAATGGAGTGAGCGGGTTTTAGAGTGGCAAGCCCCGCTTTGAGTCATTAATGTGTACAATTTGGGAAACAACACAATACACTCCTCCCATTGGAAAATGAGTTGAAGTTGATGATTGGGAGAAATCCACCTACACAAATGCTAATAATGGAGACACCCATCGTGTTGAGTCATGGGGTTCACTGAATTTGAACCTTGAGATTTGAAATTTGGTGAACTTCGAAACAAAGTTCAGATTCCTCTAAGGTTTGGTTCAGGTTCAATCCAACCTCGTTGCCTTTTAATAAATCATTTTCAACCAATCACTACCAATATATTTAGACTAACTCCTCACTAGCTGATTTCGGATTTGGTTTTAACTTTCAACTAATCAACAATTCTTAATATGATTAAAATGCTCTCTGAACACCTTTTCTCATGATCCCTTTATCTTTCACTAAACAAATTAGCCCTAGTGGGCAGCATGGCACACAACCAAATTTGGCCGAACGAAGCACGAAACCTAGACGAATGGAAAGTACCCAAGCGAAGAGAGTTTGGGTGTGGCAATCAATCATTGATCAAGGTATCAACAAGAGATCGTTGATGGTTTTGAATGAAGGCCCAACTGTTCTCCGTTATACTCTATAAATTATATTGTATAATATAAAGTTTATTACTTAAAGTCTTTACATCAACTTAAACTTATATAGCATTTTATATAACATCTATTTTATTTCACAGGTTTTTTATATTTAAAAAAATTATTTCTATATCTAATAGGTAATATATGTGAATATCATTAAATGTATGGTGATTTATAATTTATTTTAAAGATTGTATATCTATATATGCACTGGCACAACCCATTGGTGAAAAAAATGATCTAAAGTCGAACACTAATGAAGATCATCCAAACAGGGCCTAATGATGCATTGCCTTTCTAGATGTGAGATGGTCGCTAATGAGGCTAATGACCATCAAGGCTCTTTGGCTTCTAGACCAAAACCACATATGATGTGCCAAAGTCGATGAGGAATGATATTTTGGGAAACAAACGCTAATGAAAATCTTTCTCCTCAACATGAATCGAAGATCTTGTAGTACAAATATGTAGTGTCGTGCCCCTAGTGTTGGAAGAGTCAATGACCAACAAGGGTTGAATCGATCACGGGACAGGAAGAGACAAGACAAAATTATGACTCAAGTCTCCGCCTATTGTCTCTTCGGTAGTACCCACCCCTAATATACCCAAAATTAGATTGGGACAATGTAATTCAATGAATAAGGGCCTTCTCTAGGTTGGACCATAGACCTGTCCGAATATAATTAAACAACTAGTATGTTAATTAGATTCAACAATCTTGACATAAAGCAATAATATTGGCTGGAAATGCTTGGAAATAAAGAAAATAAATGACCTAAGGCTACTCACGCATATGCTAAGATAAAGCAGAAAAAACATGACAAGGCTAGCAATCAGAAAAAAACAATCTGAAAATGCAACTAGCAGGCTGGAAATTGTTGATTTTTGATAGCTTCTGGAGGTATTCCCACATGCCAAAAGATATTCCAAGTCAACCAAAGAAAATTATGGAAATGAAAAATTAAAATTTGTATTTTTGGTCTTCATGTAGGCCCCAAATGGTGAAGTTTGCCCCACCATGAAGGTTTTGGTTAAAATTCACCCATTTGACAAATATAAAAACACAAGTTGACCTCCTCATTTAAAACAATTCAAATCATCATACATCTCTTCTATTTTTGATCCACGTGCAGAGTCGAGAGAAGGATATCTAAAGTTTGACCAAAGCATAGAAGATTGCATTTGACCGAGTTTTGACTTGCTGACTTTGACAGAGAATCAAGTTGATCTTGACTGAGATTCTGTCCACATTTGATCGCAGAGAATTCAGACTTTGTAGAAGGACAGTCAACCACAGTTGACTGAAGTTGATTGTAGGCCCATTGACCATAGGTTCGAGCTTGATGTCAGGTTGAATTTATGATCTTTGAACAATGTTGACTAGCATTGGATTATCTGTTCTTTGGAGGTTTTGACCAACAATGACTGCTTGGTATTTGACCAGGTTTGACTTTTATCTTGGACTTGGATTTTGGCACATATTTCTAGAATATTCTTGAAATTGTAAATATTGTGAAAGAACAATTTCTCATTAGAATAAGTTATTGGATTTTTCCCGAGGGTGGGTTTTCCTAGGGTAAATTCGCTGTCTCTATTGTGCTTGGCTATCTCTTTATGATCCGACTGTTTTCATTGCATTATTATTGAGATCTTCTGTGTATAATTGCTCAATGATGCAAGTGACATAAGATAAATTGATTGGAAATCATTATGAAGTATTTATTACATCATAAAATCAATTTCTGCTATTCATTTGACCAGAAAATTCAACATGGTATCAAAGTCTTGTTGAAAGCGAAACCATTCAAGTCAGCCTTAGAAGCAAGTGTTCAAGCAAGTTAATTGGCTTTTGCATCTCTTGCCTAAAATGGCACGAAATCTTAGAGTTGAATACATGTTGGATGGTACCATCAATTTCAGATATTGGAATGCCAAAATACTCCTTATTTTGGAAGAGAATGAAGTTCAAGATCATGTGGTTAAAGTCATTCCAGAGCCAGAGGGAGCTGAAGAAAAAGTCAAATATAAAAAGAATGAAGTCAAAGCCAAGATAATCTTGGTAGATGTAGTGCAACTGTGAAAATCTAACTAGACAACAATGAAATTCAAATGTGAAATTTATACCAGATAGTAACTAGAATTTACTAATTTAAATTGCAGAAGAATACCTGGAATCTGTTGAAGGTATTTGGTCTGTGATTGTTCCCGCTGTGCAGTTACCAAACCACCATTTTTTTCCTCCCAGCCTATCTGGGGTCTACCTGTATGGTTTCCAGATCCAGAAGACAAATCTTCTGGTCCCCGTGCCCAAAACTCCAAGAACAATCAAGACTCAAGGCTCAACCTTCCTCTTCGACTGGGACTCCTCGGTAATTCCTGCTTCATTTATAAGACCAGAAAATAAAATTTATCCCCACCACTTCTATGTCGTAATTTCTTTCCTTATATCCCCAAAACCACCATGTTCCCCCCCCTTCCACCGTTTCCGCATCCGCATTCCATCTGTTTTTTTATTTCTACACTTGTCCTATTATGTGGAACCAAAATGATCGTTTATTCCCTTTGGAGGCGGTCACATATTTTTGTTTAAATAACACTATTTGATTAAATTAGATTTGATTGAGTTGACTTATTTCACCTTTAAAATATAGGTTTTGTTGACTAGTTTAAACTTTAACCCACATGTTTTATTTAAGAGGTTATACTTTATTCAACGTTTACGTCATATGTCCTTTTGATTATATTTAGTTCCTTTTGTTGATACAATTTAACGTATTATATTTCTTTTAGTAAATGGATCATTACCTTGCTATGGGGGCCATAGTATTCAGTAGCAGGATGGATTAGTGACAGTTGATGTAGTCAGAGACCAAGTGACAATTGTAGAGACTAGTAACAGTCAGATGTTGGGGAGCATAGTGTAGTGTTGACGCAGAGCAGGTGGCTCAGTGCAGAGTTGGCAACAACACAAAACCTTTAGGGATAGTGCAGATGCTAGTAGTAGTAAGAGATTCTGGAGACAGATGCATTATATTGAACACAGTTGATTCAGTATTTTGGATGCTTTTCAATTGCCGATGTTGTAGTTGCAACAACAACAAATGAGAGGGAGTTGCAGTGTTGGCAGCAGTATGGCACTGTCAACAATAGCACAGATGCAATGTATATTAGAGTTGGGCAGTGGTTGGTGGGCAGTATGGTCAGACATCCGCAACGTGACAGGAGATGATGCAGAGACAGGGTGTTGTGGTAGGGAGTGCAGCACTAGAACACATTCCTCACTAAGAGGGAGTGTTATTTTTTGCAGCATCAAATATGTTCTAGCCACAAAATTTGGCGGAGGGGCTAAAATACATTAGATCTCCAAAACCCATAAACTGTTTCTGGAAATTTCGCCTAGAAGTGTTTCAATTAGATCATAACCGATTTTTAAATATTTTCTAAGTCTAAACTTAGGGAATATTGTTAATTAGTCAATATTAATTAAGATAAGGCGAGAATAGTCTAGAAACTCACACGGATTGATCCAAAGATGATCCTAGCCATCGATTATGTTTAATATTGGCTGTTGGTGCTCCAACAATGGATTATAAGAGGAGGTAGATGTGGTGATGGAGAATACATTTGAGCAGTTCGATTTCTTGGCAGATTGATTTCCAGTGTAGCAGTAGTCAATTTCCATAGAGAGCCAGAGATCGAAGCAGTGAGTGAGGGGCAGGGACAATGATCCAGAGGAAGTTTTCCAGATTCAGAGAGGCAACAGCAAGAAGGCTAAGTTATCCTAGTGAGGCAGCGCAGAGCTCAACGCAGTACCTTCAGAGAGGGCAGTTCGATTTGCTGGAGATAAAATTATTCTCAAATCTAGAGGTTGAGCAGAGGATCTAGAGGGTTGGAGAGATGAATTTCTCAGTAGCAGAAGGCAGACGACTTCATCAGAGATCAGTGAGAGGCTAGACGTCATAGTGACTACGCAGTCCAGTGTAGAGGGTGACGCAAAAGCTTCAGGAGGTCAAGTTTTCTGTAGGCAAGTTGTGTTGGGATTGCTTGTGGAGGAAGGGTAAGTTCCCCTTCAATAATTTTGCCCAGATTTTGTTGCTGTGGGTTGCCAGTTTCAGGCATTCAAATTGTACTCAAAATTTCACTACTGCATAATAATAAAAACCCTCACTATTGCACTGGTTTCCCAAGTTGGGTTTTTTCGGGACATTTGTCCAAAAATAAATGTGTTAAAATTTTATGTGTGTGTGCTAGCATTTCTCAATTTCCAGCACATTATTTTTCCACAATATTTCATTTGTGAAGGTTGCAGTGTATTTATTTCGATATTTGTTGTAGCAGATAAGTTGTTAAATTAATTAACAATTAGGAGAAATAATACCAGTTGTTGCAGTAGGATTCCAGTTTGTGGAATTTTCACACAACCAACATTGATAATGATGATGATGAGTAGCCACCATAGAAGAAGTCAAAATATTTTTTCCTTTAGATCTGTCAAGGAATTGACAAATCCCTTCAATTCTCAATTGTTTCTTCTTAAATTAAAAGATAAGTGTTTTTCTCTCCCTTGATTATTATTATTTTTTAGTCAACCTTTTGTCTTTTCATTCTTTTTATATGGCCTTTTTTACCTCAATTATGAATTTTCTTTTTCCAAAACCCCCTGAATGAGGTTCACAGAAGATCAGGGCCATTGCAAACACTGCGATTACATAGGTGGCAACATTAGCAATTATAAGGGTAGGTTTTGACAAGAGGGTTCTACTAGTAAGAAGGAGTGGACTACGAAGATTTTCGCTGCTATCGCAAATGGGCAAACTGTACAAATTGACATTTAGGACCGTGTGCAACAATAGAAAGAGCTTCCAGTTCCAAGGGACCAGACAATCAGGCAGAATGGAAGGAGCAACCGTACAAGAGGATGTCATAGGATTGTGATTGTCAGACTAGATGCTCAGAGGAAGGTGGTTTCTAGGAGCAATGTGTCTTCCTTGAGGAGACCATAGCAGAAGGAATTTATTATGTGATAGAGAGAGAAAAAGTGGTAGAAGGACTCACGTGACATAGGGAGCAACAGTGGCAAGAGGATTTGTTTCTGTGACAGAGGGAGTAGCCAGGACTACTACAGGAAGGCCTGCTTTAGTGCTAGAGGGAGTTGGCCTTGGAGATTGAAATGAAGGATTTTGGCATATACACTATTTATTGGAATTGAAGATTCAGATTTGGTGAATCCCACAAAGTACAGGAATTTGATTGGATTCATGATGTACTTGGTTAACACTAGGACAAGTATTCACTTTGTAATTAGCATCTTGAACCAATTTATGGTTGAGCTAAGGCATGTACAGTGGATGGCAATAAAGAATGTGGTACCTATGTTGTATAGTTGGATGTGGTTTGAGATATGCGTTAGTAAGTGAAGTGAGGCTACAAAATATACAGATTTTGGCAGAAGCAACGTGGCTTCAAAAGCTAGGAGGACATGGTCGGGTCACTTGATCTGAGACATGATGCAAAGAGGAGCAGTAGAGCTACAATACATATTCATAGATGAGTAGATTATGGACAAAGGCAAGCTTAGTATGATGCTGAATGTCTCCCTCATTGGAAGGGGATGATGAGGTCTTTGTAGGATTTGGGCTGATCCTCTCCTGAAGCCATAAAATGAATTTTCTTGGGTCTTACCAAGAGGAGATGAATACATTCACCTTTTAAGCTTGAAGGACTTGTCTAGGTCATAAATGATGTTGACCAAAAAGGTGAATGGCGCAAAGAAATTATAGGGGCAAATTATAGAATACATTCACCTTTTAAGCATCAAGGACTTGGTTTCCAAAAGGACTTGGCTGCTAAAAGGACTTGACTAGGTCGACTAGAGGTGAATAATCGAGGGAAATTATAGGATTGGATAGATCTTGTCCTTAGAAGCTAGGACTTGGCTAGGTTGACCAAAGGAGATAGATGTAGTTCACTTTTGAAGCCAGAAGGACTTTGACCAGAAAGGTGAATGGTCCAAAGGCAAACTCTATCCTAAGAAGCCAAAAGGACCTGCCTAGGACATGACTAGAGGAGATTGATACGTTTGCCTAAGGAGTCATAAAGGACTTTGGCCAAAGGCCCTGGATACTCACGTACATATGAGGAGTTACATTGCCCACTCCAGGATGGAGTTATCTTATAGACATGCATCAACATGACAAGCTCAAGAACTTTTCTTAAGGAAGGAGAAAGTTCAGTAAAGGAGAAATTTGTTGCATAGAATACATCTCTCGCTAAGAGGGAGCGTTGATTTTTGTGTAGCATTAGGAGGTATTCTCGCATGCCAAAAGGTCTTCCAAGTCAGCCAACGAAAATTATGGAAAGAAAAATTAAAATTTGTATTTTTGGGCTTCATGTAGGCCCCAAATGTTGAAGTTGTGTCTAGGTTTGGTATTCATAATATAAACTTATCATTGATGTATTTATTATATTTATATTTTTTTGTCAAAGCACGTTCTTCATGCTTAGGGTCAAAAGAGTCAAAAAGAATTTATTATGAGTAATTTTTTTTATCTGAGTCATGTCCCATTTGGACATTTGTAAGAAAAACTAATTTGAATTTTATTTTGATTCATTAGTCCACAAGAGTACCAAGTCGGCCCTCCTTGGACAAGTTGGCCTGGCCCTCTAGAGTGACACCTATTCGACCCTCTTGGACAACTATATATAAGAGATAGTTCGACCTACATGGAACACATTCACAACACATCACAAGAAGCATTTTTTGAACCTAGCAAAAGAATGAAGAAGACAAGTCAAAGGAGAGAGAAATCAAGTCAAAAAAGAATATTCCTTGTAGACTGAATTTCAGACCTGTTACAGCTCACACGTGTGAAGAGGCAGATATTTTTTGAAGTAATTTCTAGTCGAATTTTGGCCCCTTATTGCAAGTTCGAATTTTAGAACTTTGATCAAATTTGGAGCAGTTTGATTAGTGTTGACTTTGAATTTGAAGGTGACTTGGTATCTTGGTGGCAGTTTGGTCTTGGTCTTAGATATCTCTCATTTTGATCTAATTCTATAGGAGAAGGATTACTGGGTTTTCCCCTTGTGGGTTTCGCACTGGCCACTAGCTTAATTTTGGTGTTTCTTGTTTCATTGTGATCTCTATATTTTTTTCTGAAAGATTGAACATTTGTATAATTGCTTGATGAAGAATACATAAGAAGTAATGAGAAAACATCTAATATTCACAAGTAATTATCAAAAAGAGAAATTAGGTGTTAGACTTCATTAGACTTAGTTTCACAACACCAAGTGTCAAGTCGCCCCCACCATGAAGGGGTGTGACTTTTGGTCAAAATTCACCCATTTGAAAAATATAAAAACACAAGTTAACCTCCTCATTTGAAACAATTCGAATCATCACACATCTCTTCTATTTCTATCCACACGTGTGGAGTCAAGAGAAGGAAATCTAAAGTTTGACCAAAGCCTAAAAGATTGCATTTGACCGAGAATCAGGCTGATCTTGACGGAGATTCTGTCCACATTTGGCCGCAAAGAATTCGGGTTTTGATTGCATAAGAAGGACAATCAACCACAGTTGACCGCAGGTCCAAGCTTGACCTCAGGTCGAATTTCTGGTCTTTGACCAGCGTTGACAAACATTGAACTCTCCGATTTTTGGAGGTTTTGACCATCAATGACTAGCTGGTATTTGACCAGGTTTGACTCGTATCTTGGACTTGGATTTTGGCACAAATTTCTAAAATATTCTTGAAATTGTAAATATTTCTAATGAACAATTTCTCCTTAGAAGAAATTTTTTTGGGGTTTTCCTAAGGTTGGGTTTTCCTAGGGTAAATTTGTTGTCTCTATTGTTCTTGGCTGCCTCTTTATGGTCCTATTGTTTTCATTGCATTACTATTAAGATTTTCTGTGTATAATTGCTCAATGATATAGGTGACATATGATAAATTGGTTGGAAATCTTTAGGAAGTAATTATCAGATTAAAAATTCAATTTCTACAATTTATTTGACCCAAAAATTCAACAAAAATGTCATATCAAGAAAAGGAAATGGAAAAAAACTGACTCGCTATCATACAGAACCAAAAAAAACTCGTTTTTTTTAATAAATATTTTTGATTTTTCCTTTTCTTTTGTATGAGCCCAAAAAGCTCATATTATGGAAGTTCGTCAAATATTCCATAGTCAATCAACAAGATTGAATGAACAATACGACCATGTAGACAAATGATTTATTATTTAGGAAAGGTCAACATAGTCAAACATCTAGTGTAGTGAATCATGAAATATCTTGATGCGAAATGATGTATGCATGTGCTTGTTGGTCAGGGAACCAAGTAGGTTTACTTGTTGAAACTTGGAACATGATCCCTCACCATTGATCAAGAAGAAAGTAGATGGGCCAAAACTCTTCAAATCTGCTTCTTGAAAGACCATCATTTTTACTCAACTAGATCATGTCTAATCATGATATCCAAGCAATGATCGTATGGAGGGTCTATCTAAAGAAGAAAATTTTGAATTCTAGATTTTGGGCAAATTGTGAGGAAGACCATCTTCTTGTTGAATTAAAAGTTGCTACCCTTGTTGCAATGGTATCTCAATGAATTGTTTTTGAACCATTGTTGGGATTTGTAGGGATAAAGTCTCCTTCCGACCCAATTTTGCATGATTGATTTGTTGTTCTTCTTTTTGAATTTAATCATCATTAACAAAAGAAATTAACAAACCCATTTGTAAATGTGGCTCTTAAGCTTCACCTTCATCGAACTTTGCGTATGGTTTAAGAGGTGCAATTACTGGTTCATGATTGTCCAAGCATGAGACATCATCATTCCCTTCATCATTGACAACTTCTTCACATGCAAGGTTTCCACTGTTGTGCTCCTTTTCAATAGCAAGGAAATCTTGCACCCTTAGGGAAACAGAAAAATCTTGCCCTAAATTTCCTGGGTTTTCACTCCAAAAGAGGGACTAGAGCTCTAAATGAACAACAAAGGCATAATCCTCCAAAATGTTTCTTTGTCAGAATGTGGTGGATAATATGCAATGCCTTGACAAATCTGCCATGAAACTTAGAAATAGTTCCATCTTCTCCCCCTCATATTGTGAGAAAATTTGTAAAATAGAGAAAAATTATCCTTCACCCACTGTATGTATTCAACATCCATAATCAATCATCATTTTTTCTGCAAAGGAATCACCCAGGGATGTTCAAGAGGTAATCCACCCTTGTGTTCAGAAATATATGTTCAGGTTCATTAAGGCTTAGAATTGTGCCTTGTGTGGTGTTAAATTGTGGAGATCTTCTCAGGTTGTCTAGCGTGATAAAACCATGGAACAGTGGAGTCATCGGACAAGATAGAAAATCTAACACATAAAGCAAATCTCGTTGATGTCATTAAAGATTTCCAAGAATCAACGAAGTTCCTCGACAATGGTGCTAACTTGTTGTCACATAAATTTGCATTGGTAGACTTGCCTAATAATTGTAGATAACCAACCCGATCACCATTGGATGTCTCTCCATTTGGATTGGTGCTTTTCTAGCCTTGGGGGGTGTTTCTAGGGCTTGCATGTTGTTATCAAACTAATACTTGAGCTGCGAATAAGCAGTCAAAGGGTAGTTAAAAAAATAAGAGTGGTTGAGATCTGATCCTCAAGATCATTGTCACAATGAATTTAGTGATAAGTGCACTGTAAATTACCATAAGTATACAAAATTTCCAGAAAGGGACTATCAACGAATCAAAAAGGAGCTACCCAAGTACAATGGTATAGACCATATGGGAGCTGTTGTTTGGGACAATAAAATGGAAAGCATTTTCAAATCAAATGCACCACTAAGTGAATGTGAGAAAATCATGTCAACATCTAACAATTTGGAAGGAGAATCATATGATTGGTTACTATGGTGGTTCGGAAAATGTGATGCTTGTTTTTTTTATTGACAAAATTTCATGGATGCCTTACTAAAAAGATTCTATGATGAAGAAGATGATGATGTATACAACAAATTTGTACATCTCAAGCAGAAGGGAACTGTAAGTGACTATACTAGTTAAAATGTATATGTGGGATAAAGGATTATATGCATGCTAAGATAAAACTATGGAAACCTATCACTATCGAAGATGCCAAATATGCAGCAAGGCTTATTGAACAAAAAAGTAGATTCAATAAGACATTGCTCATAGGTTCTGAGAAATCAAGCAAATATTCAAAAGGAAAATCAAGTAAATTTTAAGATAAATCTATCTATCTCTATATATATATATATATATTTTTTTTTTTTTTAATTTTTTTGTTTTGTTTTGTTTTTGTTTTTGTCAGATAAATCTAACGAAATATACCACCCCAATTACGAGAAGAGGGTAACCGCTACCAAAATCTAGAGAAGAAGGAAAATAAACGCTGGAAATGTGGAGACAAATATGCACCGAGACGTAAATATAGCACACAGAAACTTTACGCTTGTAAAGTAGAACAGGAAGAAGACTTAGCTAGCAGTGATTCAGATGAAGAGACTAATGAGGAAGTTGAAGCCGCTAGCATAAAACTAGGAGAAGAAGCCATGCGTAGGATTTTTCTTGCTACAATCATAAGAATAACGCAACCAAAAACCTTGAAATTAAGAGGACATAAAAAAAATTGTCACTGTGTTAGTAGACACAGGAAGCACTCATAATTTTATAGATGTGAATATTGCAAGGAAATTAAATTTTTATGTACCCAACAATAGATATAAGAGTAAAGGTGGCATACAACGAAAGAATAGATGGAGTTTCCAAATGTCACAAAGATAAATTATGAATTGGAGTCTAGCTTCTACACAGTACTCGTGGGAGGAGTAAACGTTGCATTGGGAATCCAATGGCTGCAAACATTAGGAACGTACTCTGCAAATCACCAAAAGCAATTTATTAAATTCAAATGGGTTGTTAGAAGATATAACTTATACAGTTTCCAATCACCTCCTACTCAAAATATGTCCACAACAAATGAAATAACTTATTTGAAAGGGAGCATCAGTATGTATTGCACAATGTCAAAAAATAGAGTTATTGACTACAAATGTAGTTCAACCACACAATTAGAGATTACAACTTTAGTCCAAAAGTATAACAAGGTAATTCAGGGATTGTTTATGAAGTTATCACAAAAGAGAAATATAGAACACATTATAGAAGTTAAACCAAATACGACACCCATTAATATCAAACCATACTGATATCCTCATCATCACAAAACATAAATAGAAAGGCTAATTCAAGATCTTTGTTAAAATGTGGAGTTATTACAAAAAAGCAGAAGCCCGTATGCAACTCTAGTGGTATTGGTTTGAAAGAAGGATGAATCTTTTAGATTATGTATAGACTATCAAGGGTTAAACAAAATAACTATCAAAACAGATTTCTGGTTCCATTCATAGATGAATTGTGAGGTGGACTCCATGGAGCAAAATACTTCTCAAAATTAGATATGAGGTCAGGTTATTATCATATACAAGGCTAGAAGATGTTAAGAAGACTACTTTCAAAACTCATGAAGGACATTATCAATTCAAGGTGATGCCTTTCAGATTAACAAATACCCAAGCTACATTCCAAGCAACTGTGAATGAGCTTTTTCATCCATACAATAGAAGTTTTTATTAATTTTCTTTGATGATATTCTTATCTTCAACAAAACATGGAAGGAACACCTCAAGAACCTAGAGGATGTACTTTCCTTACTAAAAAAAAGTTCTATGCAAAAATATCGAAGTGTACTTTTGGTGAAAAGGAAGTTGAATACCTCGGCCACATCATATCCAAGGAAGGAGTCAAGGTTGACCCTAGTAAAATTAAGGCAATCAAAGAATGGCCAAAACCAAAAAAGATTTCAAAACTAAGAGGATTTCTAGGATTAATAGAATACTATAGAATATTTATCAAAAACTATGTGCATTTGATTGCACCTCTATTAAACTTGTTAAACAAAAATGCCTTTCAATGGGATAGCAAGGCAAAAGAATGTTTTGAGACATTAAAAGAAGTAATGGCATCTACTCCAGTATTAGCAACCCCATAATTTTCCAATCCTTTTGTGGTAGAATGGGATGCTTCAGGGTTCAGAATTGGAGTAGTATTAATGCGAGACAACCACCCAATAGCTTTTGAAAGTCGAAAAAAAGGGAAATCTTGAAGTCTACTTATCGTAAAGAAATGCTTTCCATCACACATGCAGTGAATAAATGACGATAATGCCTCTTGGGAAGCAAATTCTCAATTCGTACAGATCACAATAGTCTTCAATTCTTGTTACAACAAAAGACATTATATACAAAACAACAAAGATGGATGGAGAAACTCTCCACATTGACATGGATATACTACATAAAAGGGGGAAGGATAACATAGTCGCTGACGTACTTTCACGAAGAGATGAAGACATAACAGCATGTGCAACATTAGTTGTAGTTCATGACTATTGAGCTTTGTAGCTCAGAATGTATGTGTTGTCTTGTGTCTTGACTAGAAGGACTTTGATTTACCTCGTTAGGAGCTTGCATTCGACATGCAGAGTGTGCAAGTTAGTTGCACGCATGTTGATGTGATGTGCATGTAATTCAAGCTAAATTTATGACTTGTACTTGAGTTAAAGTAGAGAAAGCTGAAGATAAGATAGTTAACTAAAGTAATGTCACTTATCTTCAGTTAACTTGACTAGCTAATTTTGGTTGTTAATCGTAGCTTATGAAATTTATAAATTGAGCTTAATGTGAGGTGCTAAGACACAACAACAACACAAGATTGAGAGAGGCTTCTCAGTGAGTGTGTGCTGGGTCCGAGATAGTGCAGAGAGGTTGGTGATATATTTTGTAATTTGTATTTTCTCAGTTGGGTCATTATCGCATGGCAGTAATCCAAGTAAGTTTTGTGATTAATTTATTAATAAAGAATTGTTGGTTGGGAAGAAATATGTTTATTTGTGTGTGGTTCAGATTGAATAACTTTTTTTTGCTTCCACTATATTTTTTGTGTTAGGAATCTGGTCGTGTATTCATTCCGCTTATAATTGTTGGGAATTGAATACTGGGTGTTGGGTTCGGAAAGTCTAACATAGTATTAGAGCAAAAACTTTGAATCGATCTCATAATTATAGTTGCGGGTTCGTATCGGATTGCCATAGACAGGTTGGCTGGGATCATATGAATGAGAAATCTTTTTTTAAAAAAAGGGCCAAGAGGATTTTTTTTTAAAATGGATGTTTTTGAGTTGAAGAAAAACAAAAAATTTCGATTCAAAAAACAGTGAAGAAAAAATAGGGTCTTGAATTATTTAAAAAAAATTGTGACAGGGCAAGGGGGTCCGTGGGTGGGCAACCAACTACCAACTGACAACCTACCAACCGTCGGGGCAGCTGACAGGCCGCCACAGCTAGACCGTGGACCGACCAACCATCACAGCACCACAACAGAAAAGAAAGTGTTAGGTTGAACACGTAACAACCGACATAGATTCAGGGCGCAGTGGTGACGGGCCGACGAGCCAAGACAAAGCTTGCGCAGGACGTAGACACTTTAGAGAGGATGTAGAGACTTTTGGAGGGTGCAGAGACTGACGACAGAACGTGAGAAACCAGGCCGATAGTGAGCTAGGCTGACAGGGGTCTAGTGATTGGTTGTTGAGTGGATACCCGCAGTGAGCAATCGACAAGGTATGCAGAGCCGATGACTGTGGAGAATGTGAGTCGCCAGAAGCGACCATCCGAGAAATAAAATTTGTGTTAGCAGAGTTCCGATTGGCAGAGCAACCACCATAAAAACGATAACAAGGGCGCAAAACAGGCAGTCATTGTTAGCCCAACAGTGAACAAGAGTTGTGTGCGGGGGACAAGATTAGAGCTTCCAAGTTAGCTACCACTATCTACATGTGTTGTCGTGGTGTAGAACAATTGCAGTAGGGAGTTGCGGTTGGGCGGACGAGAGTTGAGTCAGTGCAGGGGTTGATATATTTTTTTAATCAGCCAAGGTAATTAAAATTAAAAAAAAAGTCACTGCTATACTTCAAAGTGTTTAGGCAGCATCGACGATTTTAAGGCAGGGAGCAAGAAGGCTCTGGGCAATTTTAGACATCGGGCAAAATGTGGAAAAAATTTAATTGTTGGTCAGTTTGACAAAGATGGCTACTGGGCTACTTTATGAGGACAGGTTGGACCAGGTAGGAAATTTCAGCCCTTGGAAGGAGCAAATTGTTCTATTATTTGAGGAGCAAGAGTTGTGGGACATCGTGGAGAGGGCAATCCAAATTCCTGCAGATCCTACTGAGTTGGCCGAGTTTAATAGAAAGAACATGATGGCCAAGAATCTTGGACTACATTAGACACCATGTTATTACCTCATTTGACGGGAAAAAGATATTCCTATGAGATGTGGGCATCTTTAACCAAGTTGTATCAAAGTACAAACCAAAGGAGATATTAAGAAATGCCAAGATATCTGAAGCCATCACAGTTGCATCATACCTAATCAAGATCACTCAGATTAGTGATGATTTGGCAGCAGTGGGGGAAACTATTGACAGTGAAGAGTTGGTCATATCCGCGTTGAGTGGCTTTCCTTTGAAGTGGGATGCCTTTGTTGATGGGATTGTCGCATGGGAAAATCTACCTAGTTGGGATAGATTGTGGGATGACTTTGTACATGAGGAGACAAGGAGATGTTCAAAAACTATAGGCCAACGTGATGGAAAGGATGATGAGGAGAATTTTTCTCTTGCTGGAAAGGGAAAATGTAAAGTAAAGGGAAGTGGAGGATTTGCTTCCGTGAAGGACATGAGCAAAGTGAAGTGCTTTGCGTATCACAAGACTAGTCACTATGCGAGCCAGTGTCCACACAAGAAGAAGGAGGATCAGGTGGCTGCATCAACATCAACTGAGATTGATGACTTGGTTGAGAAATTCGAGAAGGAATTTTCTCTAGTTGTCTGTCTTTCTATTAGTAGTATTGTGTGTATGAGGACAATGCATTATGGATAGTGGATAATAGAGCATCCAATCACATGACGGGGATAAGGTTTGTAATGAACCACTTATTATAAATTAAAATTTATCAAATCAAATAAAATTAATAAAATTATAAATTAAATAAATTAAAATTAAATCATTAAAATAAATAAATAAACTTTATTTCAAATTAAGATATTCAAATAAAATAAAATCAGATTTTGTTTATAAAAATCAACACGTATCATAATTTAGACACGGAGATGGAGGAAGTCAGTAAATGGAGACTTATAAGAAGAAAGGGACGGTTGGAGGCAGGGGGAAAAAAATAGGAGGAAAATTTATACGCAGAGTACATCACGAACAATTTGTTGGAAATAATACTGAGAGGGGGGGTGAATCAGTATTATCAGATCAATCAAACTTTTTCAATGCTCAGAAACATATACGCTACTTCAGTTAGGTGAACCAGCATGTACACGCTACTGTGACTAAATAAAACAGCGTATAAGAAGAAAACTCATAATTTAGTTAGCTTATTCTTCAGTTAAGTTCATCAGGACATTATTCACCACATTAACAGTAAACAGGTGCAGTATAACAGAACAGATCAAAAGCCACACACATGAACACCAAGATGTAAGGTGGAAACCCAATGTGGGTGAAAACCACCTGCTGCAAGTTGTCTCTATCTTTCTTTAATATGAAACTTCAGTTTACAATCTTTTGTACTGGTGCAGCCTTATACCAGTACGCAGGCTACAACCTGCAGAAGGCTACAACCTTCTCTCGTTCTCCAAACTTCCTTGGAAGGGAGCTCCAACCCCCTTTGCTCTTGTACTAGCCAAGATACTAGTACGTAGGTGCTGACCTACAATCTTCTTTCCTTCAGGTACCACCTTTCATACATTTTCAGACTGGATATTCCTGAAGCATAACATTACAATCTGTAGACCCCAATTCATTCAACTTTCACAACAGATCATTGAAGCATAAAACAACCAATACTTGTATTATCAAACTTTGAATCACTGAACCACTGAACCCTGTCAATCACCAGTTACCAGAACACAGAGCAGACTACAGAACTCTGCAATAACAGTCAGACCCCACTGTAAACCCAAAATCAAGCTTCAAAAGATATACGCTACTTCAATGAGCAAAACCCGCGTATACACGCGCTTTTACCGAAGCCAACCTGCGTACAGATCTAAAAATAAACTTTCTCAATTTGCAGCTGTACCAGACATCAGTTAGACCCAGAACATAACATTGCGACAATATGCAGATCTAGAAATACGCATAATCAACCATATCATGATAGTGCATTTCAAACCATTAGATCCCGATCTATCCTTAGATCTAGTCTTCCATCAACTGATGTGATCTCTCCTTGGCTTAGATCAAGCAACCCAGAACCTGCATATCAGATCTCTTTCTCTCTTAGATATTCAAGCCTTGTCGAAAGATGATATTGCCTAATGATCTTCTTCTCCTTATATAGTCTTAGGCCTTGCTCAATACCAAGAACCAAAACCATAGTAACACAATACCATCAACTTCAAAACTAGGGATCGACACGCCCGTCGAGACACAATGGTCCGAAATCATAGGCACAACTTCCAAGGACTAACCACCATGGACCAAAGGTACTTTTCCACATACACGCGCTTTTTCTGAATCCAACTAGCGTGTACACGCGACTTGGGCTTAACGAACCTGCGTATATTAACTTCCTTGGCATGCTGTACTAAGATCTGTCTTCTGATTAAGTTGCCATCACCTGTACCAACCTCTGAGCACCTGTACCAACCTCTGAGTGAGTTGCCATCAAGGACAACACTTGAATCATAATGCCAACACAATTGAGCCTTGCTTGTTTTGAGGTTTTTTGGGCACGGGGGAACAATTTGCTTCAACTGAGAAGCTTACTAGACTGAGTAGTGAGGTTATACTCAGTTTGGCTGGGTGTTTTCGGTCTTTTGGTAACCGAAGCAGGAGCAGCTTGAGGCATCATCAACCGCTGGAATACCGGTAGGTACTCTCATCAATTCTGTCAGTTAAATTTGTAAAATTTTAGGAAATTTTATCACAGGCTCATGATATTTTTTTAACAAACCCTTTACTGCTTTTATAATGAATGTATAGTCTTTACAAGGTTAGTGTTTCATAGTATTTCAGAGATGGACTCAAATTGCCATGTGAGTTGTGGAGCTAGCACCACACATGTAGTGAAGGGGGTTGGATGTGTCAGATTTTTGCTAGAGTCAGGAGGATTTCTGAAGGTGACAGGGATGTTGTTTGTTCTAGGGTTGATGGTACACGTGCTCTTAGTGTCAACCTTGGAGGATGTTGGATATAGAGTTTTGTTTCGGGATGGACAGGTGCTATATTCAGAGGGAGTGACCTTGGATGCAGTTGTAGTGCTTGGCATTAGACGAGGGAAGTCATATAGGTTGTTGGGACAACCTGTGGGTATATATAAGGGGATGTTGGATACAGGATGAGTGTCAGTTGCTGAGAGGGAGCAGGTGGAGGAAGAGTGATTCTTCAAGAACTGCCAAGAGCCTTAGTTGGTAACTTGGTATGACATGACAGTGATGGATGCTCAGGAGCAAGATCCTCGGAGCATGGTTGGATGTGACAGGTTCTTAACTTAGGTTTTAGATCAAGTAGCAGGGTAGGCTTTAGTGTCAGAGGGAGCAACTACAAATACTGAGATGGGCTTAGAGATAGATTCAAGTGGAGCAGGTTCTTCCAGAAGTACTTACCTCGGTAAGAGGGAGTGTTGAGCTTTGTAGCTCAGAAGGTACTTTTGGTCTTGTGTCTTGACTAGAAGGACCTTGATTTTCCTCGTTTGAAGCTTGCATTCGACATGTAGAGTGTGTAAGTGAGTTGCATGCATGTTGATGTGATGTGCATGTAAGACAAGCTAAATGACCTATACTTGAGTTAAAGTAGAGAAAGCAAAAAATAGGATAGTTAACTAAAGTAATGTCACTTATCTTTAGTTAACTTGATGAGCTAATTTTGCCCGTCAATCTTAGCACAGGAAAGTTATAAATTGAGCCTAATGTGAGGTGCTAAGACACAACAACAACACAAGATTTAGAGAGACTTCCTAGT
Organism: Pinus tabuliformis; assembly: GCA_031772625.1. NCBI lineage: Eukaryota > Viridiplantae > Streptophyta > Pinopsida > Pinales > Pinaceae > Pinus > Pinus tabuliformis. Next base: position 1,156,865,218 of record CM062805.1, on the reverse strand, counting down.
GAGCGTGTGTTGGGTCTAAGAGAGTGTAGAGAGGCTAGTGATCAATTTTGTAATTTGTATTTTCTTAGTTGGGTCATTATCCCTGGATGGTAGCCCAAGTAATTTCTGTGATTAAATTATTAATGAAGAATTGTTGATTGGGCAAAAATCTTTTTATTTGTTTGTGATTTAGATAAAGTAACTTTTCTTTTGCTTCTGCTATATTTTTTATGTGGTAGGAATTTGGCCATGTATTTGTTCCGCTTATAATTGTGGGGAACCGAATACCAGCTATTGGGTTCAGAAAGTCTTACACTGACTAGTTAAATGAGGTTCAAACTGAATATTCCAAGGATCCAGACTCTTGTTCTATAATCGAAAATGTGGATCTAAATCCAAACTTTGAATGGAAAAATGATATATTATGGTATAAAGGTAGAATTTATCTAATTCCATCCTCCAAATTTAAAATGAAGGTTTTAAGGGAAACACATAGTTCACCAACAATAGGACATGTTGGATTCTTCAAAACATACTATAATACTTGTCAATCATTCTATTGGAAGGGGATGAGTAAAGAGATTTAAAAATGCGTTACTGAATGTGATGTCTGTCAAAAAATAAAATGAGAACGTTCTAACCCCAAGATTACTTCACCCTTTACATATCCCAAATCAGAAGTGGGATGAAATGTCGATGGATTTCATCGAATTGTTGCCTATGTCTAAAGGAAAGGACAAAATATTCGTTGTAGTGGATAGACTATTCAAGTACGCACATTTCATAGCAATTAAGAAGACAAATTCAACAAAATAAATTGCAGAAGTCTTCTACAAAAGCATCTATAAATTACAAGGCCTCCCAAAGGTCATAATCAATGATAGAGAGATAAAATTTAAAGGTAAGTTTTGGAAGGATTTTTGTAACCAGGCTGGAATATCGCTTGATATGGGTTCAATGTATCATCCACAAACATATGGACGTACATAAATAGTGAATAAATGTTTGGAAACATATCTTCGTTGTTTTGTAACAAATAAGCAAAATAAATGGTCTCAATGGTTACATCTAGCCAAATGGTGGTACAACTCCACCTACCATACATCAGCTAAAATGACCCATTTTCAACCTCTATATTGTTATGAACCATTAGGCCTTCACATTAAGTGACTCTAAAGTTTAAGTAGTGAAGAATCAGTAGAAGAAAATAAAAAAATCATTAAAATATTGAAAGAAAATTTAACAACTAGTAATCGGATGAAACAACGAGAAAATCAACATTGTTCAAAGATAGAATTCAAAGAAGGCGATTGGGTATTTGCAAGACTTGAAACCTACAAGCAATTATCTCTAAAGCAACAAGGAAAGAATAAGTTGCTCCAAAATTTTATAGACCTTTCCAAATAATCAAAAAAATCAATGAAGTGGCTTATGGGTTGAAATTACCAGATAACTGTTGGATCCATAATGTGTTCCATGTATCGTGTCTTAAAAAAATGCTAGGACGAAATCAATCAGTTCAAATAGAAATACCCGAAGTTGATGATGAAGGAAGAATCATTTTAGAACTAGAAGACATTCTTGCTACTAGGGAAAAAGTATTACATTCCAAAACCATTAAAGAATACCTCATTAAATGGAAAAGTCTTCCAGAAGAAGATTCTTTGTTGGAAACTGAAAAGTTTCAACAACAATACCCATTATTATCCCTTCTTTGAAGACAAAGCATCTCTATGGGAGTGGCAATGTTATGAATATAATAATAAATAATAATTAAATGGTAAATAATAATTAATAAAAGCATTAATTACCAAAAGGCAAGAGTCATGTCTATTCAAAGACTCTTGTGACTACTCAATGCCTATTTAGGCACAATGTCACAGGAGGTTGTAATTATTCGTTCATTCATTCAATAATATAAAAATAATTTATATTTTCTACAATTGCATATGTTTTTCTGCTACATTGGGTAACCCACTTTTGGTGGGTAATGTTGACCACATGTGTCAAAAGTCTAAGAAGTAGAGTACAAAGCAGTGGATCAAAATTTTTCAGATCATTGTCATCATTGTAAACCCAATTTTTGCTTTTATATTGTAAATGATTCTAGTATGACTATTAAGCCATGTAATAACACCTAGGTAAGCCTATGATTCATCTCAAAGAGTTTCATCCTAGGGAGCTTTTTAACTTTCCCAAATTATGTGTGTTTGCAAACACGGATAATCGATAAATTTTTTCTCCCAAATATACCCCAAAGCTAGGGTGGAACTCATTGACGAGGTCTTAGGTGAGTCCTAGTGTTTATTGAGTCTATGTATTTTTCATACTAGATCATGTGTCTTGTCGCAAAATTGGGTAATGTCTTGAGGGTTTATGTCAAATGTGTATTTCCCCTTCTAAGGGTTGAATTAAATTGTAATATCTTGTCAAAAATATTTTAGTGCATGGTTATTCATAGTTAGATACTATGGCTAAAATATTTAAGGGTGGAAAAAATAATTAATTCCCTCTTGAGTATTTTAATTAATCTTTCTTGTAAAAATAAAAAGAAAATAATTAGCCAGAAAATTAATTAAATTTGAGTCAAAAAAATAATTTAAGAGAAATTAAATTATTTCCAAGTGGAAAATCACAATAATTCGTGGGTCAAAAAAGAGTTCAATTTTGGAGGTCCTCCACAAAGGGAAAAATGGATTTTTTAAGAGAAATTGACCCCTTGGACCTTGGTGGTTAAGTCAAAGTGATTTTTTTGAGAATATTAGTCCAAAATTTTATTTTTTGGATTAATAAAAAATGAGATTTTAAGAGAAATTTGAATTTTTCCCTAAATTAAAAAAATAAAAATCCAATCGACGGTGGAGATCAAGTTATTTCAAATGAAGATCGATGGATGAGATTATTTGATGAGGATAAAGTCAACTAGCCGTTATTTTCCACTTGGAGGGGTTTTCTTGTCTCATTTTCTATATAGGAAAGCTATGAAGCTCCTCATTTCATCTTTAGACTTTACAATTATCTGATGTACTGAGCAAGGCTCTGCTGGAATTTCTTTGCACTTTATAAAAGTCTTTGGGGTTCAATTTCAAGGTGTCTCTCGCTTGCTGATCTATGGTATGTGCTGGATGTTTTATTGATATGCTATGAACTATTTTAACATTAATTATTATTTCAATTGCCAGTAGTAGGAACATTTATTGGTACAGGTATCTTGCCTTACATTTTGGGCTAGAGTAAGCACTCTAGATCTAGCGAAGTCTGGCAGGTATCTCCAAGTTTATAGATCTATTGTGTGAATCAAACCCCTTTTGTTTAATAATCTATCATTTGAAGTGCATTGAGTTACAAGTTGCTCCAACCCTTGGCATCCAAGTTCACAGATTGTGAGGGGATCACACCCTTGTTTGGCTCCAAGTCTTGATCTAACGAAAATATTATGCAGGAGGGCTTTGCAAAAATTAAAAAAATATCTTCCATTATCTTCAAATTTATTTACTTGTGCCATAAAGTTTAACATGCTAATGATAGCATCTACTTGGGGTAGCTCAATTGGTCATGGCCATGGAAATGAAGTCTCACCGAACTAGAAGTCTTGGTTTCAAATCATGTCCTATCCCCCCGATTGGGGTGAGAAGTTGGACATGATGAAGATGTAGTCCTACCAAGCTTACAAAAAAAACATGCTAATGAGAGCAATTCTTTTTTTTGTAAATATTGTAAATATTTGTAAATTATTTTTCCACTAACCCTTGTACTTTAAATTAACCCATTTTTATTTTTATATAGCTATTGGAGTTTTTTGTTTCTTTTGCTTTTTTTGGTATGTATTGGATTCTGAGCTCTTTATTTCTCATTTGTGTAGGTAATAGCTGAACGGTTTGAAGCAAAGATCAATTTTTGGGCCATTCGTTCAAGAGAAGGAGGTTGATCTAGGCCCTAGAGGGGAAGATCTAGCCCTTCCAAGTCTCATTTGCTCAACATCTAGCCCTAAAGAGGAAGTTGCAACTCTTGGAAGAGGGTTTCATCATTTGGTTGGGGTTATTTCTCTTGTTTTAGTGGTGTCGTAGCCCTTGAGGGCTAGTTGCAAGCCTTTTAAGGCCTTCTTTCTTTTGCGGTAGGCCTTTGATGCCTCTCTGTTGTGAGCCGCAACCCTTAAGGGGATTTCTTCCTTAGCTGCAACCCTTGTGAGGGCTTCTTCTTGGCAGTCGGAGCCTCTAGGAGGCCTAACTTTCCTAGCTACAACCCTTGTGGTCCCTTTTTTGGGTAGCTACAGATCTTTGTGGCCTTTCTTTGGCATGGACAACCCTTTGTGGGCTTGAAACCCTAGGCTGCGGTCCTTATTGGGCATTTTCTCCCCACCACAGGGCTATTTGGCCTTTTTCCCTTTAGCCTCAGTGATTTCTTGGCATATTTCCGAGTTTATCACTAATCTCTGTGGTTGTAGGCTCATGGTAAGTTAGCAGGGGTTTCAAGATTTATTTCTAGATCATTTTGCCACTGATCCATTGATTTTCCAAGCTAACATTTGGTGTTGTAGACTTGTCATTAGGATTCAGGGGCTTGTTGTCTCATTAGTCCATCATTTAGCCCTAGAATCCCTAGTTGTCCTCATTAAAGGGCTGATCTATCGTTTGGTTTGAGGGTTATAGATCTAACATTGGTGTTGCAGGTGTTTGAAAGAGTCTAAGTGTGATTTGGAAGTCCATCAAGCCATCTCACAAGGCCTCAAGGCCAAGGGTTTGCTCTCTAACCTTATCTTTTTCCTCACTGTTTTGAATCAGATCTGAAATCTTCTCACAACAGTGGTAAAATATCTGAATACACATCCAAAACAAGCCCTAAAGCACATTAACATAAGCCTATAATCATGACACATTTAATCTCAAGTGATAAGAAAGATTTGTCTCATTGCATTTGTGGTATCCTATTTGATTTTGGAGGATTGTCATATGGTTTATAAGGTCTGATATATGCCTTGATAACTCTGATATAATTATTAACAGTGATAAAAGGGACATCTTAGGAGCCTCTAAATTCATAGGAACTCATGTTGAGGCTTTAAAGCATCATTTCTCTTATCTTAAGTCATTGGTAAAGTGATCTAAGTGGGCTCCTCTAAGTTTTCCCTTCATCTTGTGGTTGAGCTAATCATTGTGGAAATATAATAATTGTTGTCTTGCTGGTCCATCCTTGCATTTCCCATCTCTTGCATTGCATCATTGGCATAGTTTTGCTTACATTGCATATAAGTTCTCTCTAACTATGCTTTAAAAAACCAATCTCATTGTTGCTCCCTAAAGAAGAGAATTGCATATCTTGTCTGAATGATTGTCAATGCTCTAAAGTTCTCTTGGTATTACACAAGTGTATCCTGCTAAAAAGACACAGAAAAATACACATACGACACAGAAAAATTTAGACAACAATTAAACACCCATAAAATTGTGCCAGAATTGTGCCAAACTGAGCCATTTAATTATCAAAGGAGAGTACAATGCATGGAATGTGTGCACTTGGCTTGCCAAAGCAAGCTAGACAATCCTAGGTGAGAAAAATGCTGTCGGATGCAAAGGAAAGACTTCTCCTCAATGTTCTGTGTTGGCCCTAGAAATTCTGCAACTGCTAGCTGGAAGAAACTCCCGTTTGAGCCTCCAAAATTGCTTAGAAAATTTTGGCAAATTAATCTTGAGCTCTCCACCAAAAACCCAGAAAAACCTAGAAAGGGTTTGGCCTATCTCCAAGCCAAAGTCAAACCCACAAAATGGTGCCAATTCCCCAGCTAAATACTAATTCGCCCTGTTATAAGAATGAGGATTTCATAACCGAATATAACCCAGAAAATTCTGAAATTTTAACCACAAACTCTTCTCGCAAAACCCATAAATGGTTTGGCCAGATTTTGACCTTTCAAAATCGACCCCCAAAAGGCCTTACACCCTCCAAAAATGCTGAAGCACATTGTCTGCCAATACACCCGCAAAATCCTTCTCAAACATTTTGGAAAAGTAGCGATCACCTCCACTAATGCTTTCCTTATCTCTCCTGAGAAGGATCAACCTCAATGGATGAGTCTCCACCTCCCACGTGTGCCCAATCTCTTCCTTCTGCGCTAGCCCAGGAAGTGCGAAATCCCCACTGAATGATAGCTCTCTCCTCTAGCCCAAAAACTCACCCAAATGGCAGCAAATCACTAGGGCTTCTCTCCTAGAATTTCTCCTAGCAAAAGCTCCCTCGAAGAATGTCAAAATCACAACTCGGTTTCTCCTACTACTTCCTCTAGAAATACGCACCACCGGAAAAACTTTGAATGCAATTGTTGGAAACCACAATGAAAATCACCTCTAGAAAATTATGGAAGAGCCTCTCTAGGGTGGCACTCAAAGTCCCCGGAAGAAAGGGTGAGTTCTCTGCTCAAAAAACTCGTGCTAAACAACAAGTGATCCAGCTAAGCAGCTCAAGCAACTAAGAATAAATTCGATATGCCCAAAGATGTCAAATGAAGAGTGCAACCTCCTTTTTATATATTTCGTGGAGCCTTTTTCCCTTCGTTGTGGGCCCCTCACTAAGTCCTTCGATTTTCCCTCATGCATTTCGAACCATTGGCTTAGGGAGTGCATATTTCCTTGTTTGGGTGGCCCCACATGATATTAACAAAATCCCAAATTAACTTACTTTTAATCCCTAAGTCTTCTAATAAAAATGAAATGGGCCCCGTCACCTCCAAAATTTGCCCCAAAATGTAGAAATTAATCCTATTCCAAAATAATTTAGGAAGGGACATTACAACAATAGAGACACCAGGATTTAGGTCAGAGACCAGGGAAAAACCCCACAAGGGGAAAACCCAACCGAATTCTTCTTAGATATTCATCAAATGTTCAACTAAGATACAAAGTACGATAAGTATGCGACACATCTTACAACATCTACTACATTAGTCCTACTATGACAACCCAACAACAGATATGCCTCCAAATCACATTGTCATGGGAACACAATATACATCATTGTCACTGTCATAGAGCACTGCAGACTTCATTGTTGTTGCCATCATTGTCATATTATAGAGACAAGCCATACTCAAGGTCACTGCCATATGGTCATATCAAAGTTACAACCATATCAAGGTTCCTATAATGTCAAGGTTACTGTCACTGTCCTACAACAAGTTCATTGCTATATAAATGAATCCAAGTCACTATTATATAATTTATATATTATCACAACCTCACAATCAAATAGGTCTTTGTCTCACTATTGTCTAGATCACTGTCTCACGGTTGTATAGATACACGCCTCAGAAATATTATGAGCCACTGTGATATAGAGTATAGCGATGATGCTTAGAGTATAGCAATGCCATACAAATCATAGAATATATGTTGCAAGCCACTGTATACAATATGAATCACAGAGAAATATATTGTGTGCCACAGTTATGAGCCTCAGAAAATATGTATGCCAATAAAATGATGCCACTGTATCAAGCAATGTCACTATATCAAAGATGCCAATAAAACGATGCCACTATATCAAACAATGCCACCATATATATTATACGAGTCACAGAGGTGTTACGATGACACTGAGTAAGTTATACTAGCCACAAAGATGTAGCAATGCCATTGAGTAAATTATACGAGCGACAGAGGTGTAGCGATGCTACTGTGTAAATTATATGAACCACAAAGGTGTAGCGATGCCATTGTGTAAATTATACGAGCCATAGAGGTTTAGCGATGCCTTTATGTAAATTATATGAGCAACAGAGGTGTAGTGATGTGACTGTGTAAATTATATGAGCCACAAAGGTTTAGCAATGCCACTATGTGATGCGAGCCATAGATAATTATGTGATCCACTGTAAATGCAAGCCACAAATAATGATATAGCGAGACCTCGTAAAGAGTATGCGAGCCACATACTATAACTGAGCCACAAAATGTAATGCGAGTCCTCAAATAAATAATGTGAGCCATAGATAGAACGTTAAATGTGATCCATAGTGAATACAAATCGAACCACACTCAGAGATATCAAGCCCTATAATGCGATGCCACAAACATATTCATATATGCTGGCCATAAGGAGATGCGAACCATTGTAATTATATCGAACCTCTGAGATATATGAGTGAGCCACCACAAGAGAATACGAACCTCAAAATTCTGAATTGTTGAGTGTCAAATGGAGGAAGATTGACACCAATTTATAGTTGATCCTTTGAGTGAAGGGTCAACACCATTGGGCAAGCCGAGATGTCAATTTGGATGGCCGACTTGAAATATTTGGAGGAAAAAATTACCAATTCAAATTTACTAATTAAAGCTTGCCCAAGTACATTTGTCACATCATTTAATAATAAAAAGGGAAGTGCCAAACCAATAATGATTTCCTTTATTCAATTTGAATTTATCTTTGGGGTGAGATGGGCTTCATTTAGGGTCTTTGGGAAATTTGTCCCATAGCTGCCCAAATTTCAACAGTTAAAAGTGGTTTTGTTTTTCTCACCTTTTTACAATGATCAAGAATATATAATTGTCTCTGACATGTGGGCCCTTGATCTCCAGGTATTAGAAAGAAGCAAACTGCTAATTTTTTTTTTCCTGGAATTTGATGAAACTGACCTTGGAAGGAACCTTAATCCATGTAAATGTCTGGATGCATCTGAAATGAGATTAGTGTTATGGAATCTCGCCCAATCTTAACCCTATAGTTTCACAAGTACTAATGGGGGTTAATGGGTAGTGACATCGTTTCTAAATATGGGGATCCGAGTTTAGATGATTATTGTGGCTGCAGCTATGTCCAAAGTGTTATAATTATGTGGAGGAAAAATTAATTTCTCTACTGGTGCCATATTCAGCTTTGTGGTATGGCTTTTTAGCTTCAACATTGAATAAAATCTATTATCTGGTGAGAGTGGAGTGCCATGTATTATGTTTTTGATTAATTTTCTCTCTGCCACTGAGCACACAAATTTCTTCTTCCTTGTCAGAAATTATAAATCTTTTGTTTTTAACCTGTTCAAGTTTTCTGCTATGCATATATTTTTGGCAACAAACAAAGCCCATTGAGAAGCATCTGATAGATAAACTGCCAGAAACCACTATGGCAAGTGGTGAATTTAATCCAAAATCACTTCTTTTAATGTTCTTACAATATGATTATTGTTTGGTTAAATTCAAGGTTGTGTAAGATCTAGCATCGGAAACATAGTTTTCTAACTTCAAAATTAACCACAGATAAACAAACACATGATCATACACAATCCGTAAGGCATTTGTGCATGCTGATATAAACCCCTGGATGGAAACATTTGAGTCGTTGGTTGTAAGAATTGATTGTTGTTGAATAACACAGACAAAATGTGCATATTATAATCATGTGTTTCTTTACAGTCCATTTTTGTATTCAGCGCTTATTTCTAGCTTCAAGTTGTGTCTCAAGAAATGGAGATTCTCGCTCTCTCTCTTTCTCCCTCTCTCTCTTTTGTTCAGTCTGTTATATTATATATATTATACATTTTATCATTAAGCTGTCCTACTAGTTTCATTTTTCCTGAAATTGAATTTGCTGCCCATTTTAATGTATAAATTTTTGGACTTCAGCAAGCTGTGATGTATTTGGCTGAGGTTGATCAGTCACCTTCTGCTCCAATATTGACATCACTAACAACACCAATGCACGCATTAGTTATGCCAAAGATTTTGAGACACCATGATAACGATGTAAGGATTTTGGTGGCTACCTCCATCATTGAAATCATGAGGATTACAGCACCAGCAGTTCTATACAGTGATGATATTCTAAAGGTAATATTTTGTTTCTTCATTCATCATTATTATGAAAAAGACATGGAGTTCATGGAGTATTAAGAAAAACATGCCAAATTCTATCATCCTTTGCATGGCTGTAAGGAATTGCTTCCGAACAAGACTGGAGTGTCTGAAAGTGTGGAGGATTTCTGATTTTTACCTTATTAATCACAGTTTTTCTTATGCAGGAAATATTTGAGCTGATTGTTGCAACATTTCGTGGGTTAGATGACATTCACAGTCCTTCATTTGGAAGAAGGGTCACAATTCTTGAAACTGTTGCAAAAGTTAGGCTATGTGTCATTATGTTGGATCTTCAATGTGATGACCTGATCTTGGAAATATTTTATGTCTTCTTTTCAAGGGCCAGGTATCAGAAGTTCTGATGTTTTTGTTTTCTCAATACACTGATATTATGGTTCGAAAGCTTTATGTTGAAAAACTTGTAAAACCATAAATGATTACTATTTGTCTTCCTGTTTAAATAATCATCATATCAGCATAATTGCCAATGTGCTTGCAACTACAAACCATCCCTAATCTGATTATGGATGGCTTTGAGTTTTCAATGTATATGCAATCTTCTTCTTAAGAAGGTTTACTAAATTAACATCTGAAAAAATATCTCAGCTTTATGTTTATTAAGTTGGATGGTGGACATCTGTTCTTATTTATAAATTTTTTAGAAGATAAAACTTCCAAAGAAATGCTGCCATAGATTCATGACTTGACTGTTATCCTTGGATGTTTCCGCTTTAGGTTCACTTGGAGGTTTATATTTAATCTGAATTTTTCTTGACTCAGATTCAGAAACTCGAGTGATCTCACTCTCATTTCTTCAACCTGAGTTAAACAAACTTTTCACTGTGTTTTCATGGATTTTAAATGCTTTGTGCTACCATTAACAAAAACTAGGAATAAAACCTAGAATCAGGCCATGTGGCTATGGATTACAATTGCTTGGAGAAGGTTATGCTTCTAGCTACAGCTTCAGTCTTGATCTATTACATTTTCTGGGATAAACTTTCCTGTACTTCTTGGAATTACAGGTTAGATCTTTTATACTGTGCAATTAAAAAAAACTACTACTCAAGAGCATTACCTCACTATCCAAGATATTTGCAGTGCTGCATCAGGGTCATTGCGGGGCTCCTACGTGGAACACCCTGTTTGTCTGATGCACAATTTCCCATCAGATTATTACAGATCTGCACAACGACATGTCACTGCAAATTGTCATTATTATTTGATTGGCTTGGTAGCCATAACAACTGTTGTGGTAATAGGATTACTATGCTAATGCCATATCTCAAGTATTCCAATCAGAAACTTCAAAGAACCGGTTTTTTTGTTGGCATGAATCTTCTCTTGTGCCTGCCTCTCAATATATAATGACTGGAAACCAAAGATTTTCGTAAGTAACATATTGCGCATTCACCCAAATTACTTCTGCATATTAATGAGGCACAACTATAGAAAAAGCAGACTGGAACCCATACTTCATCTTGGTTTCTCAACCTAGCACCTTCACAAGACAAGCGATGGACTGACACAAAACATACTATTAACAATTCATTGTGCTATTAATGAAACTGTAGGCTGTTATAGCATTTGGGCTGACCGAACTTGGCTCTTTCCTTGGAAAATAATTAATAACAGCAACAGAAAGCAACAGAAATAGGCATCCACGCCATGAAGTAACACAAGCATTTGAACTGGAGAAAAATCCCTCTCAGGTAAAAAAGTTCTATGAATTTATTGAGGGAGAAAAATAATCCAATCCATGGAAGACTGAAAAACATCTTCAGTGATCGTTTATTCACATGGTGGCATGCCGTACAACTTCTGCAACACAAGCATTTGAACTGGAGAAAAATCCCTCTCAGGTAAAAAAGTTCTATGAATTTATTGAGGGAGAAAAATAATCCAATCCATGGAAGACTGAAAAACATCTTCAGTGATCGTTTATTCACATGGTGGCATGCCGTACAACTTCTGCAATACAATACATCTTCTCCATCTATTCAGAGATACGGAGTGGCTGCTCAATGAAGTAGTGTGCTCCGCTTCCCCCTTCTTCCAAGCCTCCTGTGGTTTAGGGAAGCATGGAAATTAGGGTCTTCTTGCTCTTGAAAGTTAGGGTTACATGTCCAAATGCCTATGTGCCTTCTTTTTGACCCATGTTCTATCACAGATCAATATTGAATGGGGTATTTTAACCATTTTATTGGAATCATTCTAAAAAATACAGAACTCACATTATGATATTTTTTTGTGCATGTAATATGCAGTGAGACCAGAATACAAAATGGGGTTGAACTTTGTCATGTTTTTCTTCTTTACAAGTTTGCAAAGTATACATAAAATAATGTATTCTTCTGTCTGTAATGAAAGTTCCTTGGAGTTTACTACATTATTGTTTTTCGTTTGTTCTTTACTTATAGGTTTTTTCAATCGTAGTGTCATTTTAGCATTGATTGTATGCATAGTCATATTATCATATTATTTGTTATCAATTAATCTTGGCTTGTAAGTCTTTGTCTTTCGAAGTTGATTAAGGTTTTTTATCTGGTTGTCTGTCTAGTTCCATTAACCCATTCTTGGTCATTGGTTGGGCATTAATAAAATTATGTTATCTATCTTTTCAGAGAAGATCATCCCGAAAATGTCTTAACATCAATGCAAACAATTCTGACTGACGTGCTCAATGAAAGCGAAGTCATTTCGGAGCAATTATCATCAATATTACTTAGCAGATTAAGAAGAGAAAATGGGGTATGTGTTAAACCATAGGTAATTTATTTTTGTTTTCTAATATCCACAATTTCATCTATACTTATTAGAGGTTTTGTATCTTCTGTTAGGTTCCTTTCACCCTTCTTGTTTATAACTTGAATTTCAAAAAGGCAACAAGGGATGTTGGTGTCATTATTGTATGAAATGTTCCAAATTCTGTGTTCTGTATTTCTTGTATACTCTTTAAAGTTTTTGAGAGGTTTCTATGTTGTAAATTTTATTTTGAAGAAGGGAATCATGGGTATATTTGTATCATGTTCCTATGAATCTAAGATTCTATGTTTGGACATTATGTTCCAGGATATTTCTCTGGCTGCATATAGACTAGCCATGAATGTTATGAGGTGTGTGGCAATTAAGCTTGAGAAAAATGTGAATCTTTTTCTCACATCAGTAATGTCAGCCAAAAGAAAATCTGCAAATGATCTATGCAATTATCATGAGATCATCTTTAACATCTATCAGTGTGCACCCAAGATATTGCGGTCTGTCATCCCGAATTTGACTCAAGAGCTTCTGGTATGTGTGAATTAGAATTTATTATATTAGGCTGACTTTGTTGGAAAAGGCATTTGGCATAGTATGTTATTTTCCATGAACTTTTTTCCTTCTCCCTCAATCATGATCTGTGACTATAATCACCATCTATATCTATCTATCTATCTATCTATCTATCTATAGAGATGGTACGTTTCTATGTTATTAAATTAATCACCGACATTCTTTTAGAGATAATGAGCTGTTATGAATAGTTAGCTTCATTGAGGCAAATATGTATCAATATTGTACTAGATTTCAATTTCTCTTCTCGTATTGGACAAATTGTGTTTTTTGCAAGTGGATTTCATTGTGTAGACATAGTTGTAGCATAACTGGAGTCTTCTTGCTCAAGAAATTTGATGAAGAACAATTGGTGCAGTCAGAGTTGTCAGATGTGCGACTGAGTGCAGTAAAGCTTCTTGGGAGTATCATTGCGATTCCAAGTCATGAACTTGCAAAAGAGTTTCAACCACTTCTCTCAGAATTTTTAAAGAGATTTACAGACAATTCTGTGGAGGTTCGATTAGCGGCTGTCAAATATGCTAAAGAATGTATTTTGTCAAATCCATTTAGGCCTGAATCATCTGGCATAATTGGTGAGCAGAAAAGCTACATTTTCAGCTTTAGTTTTGTTTTATGTGAGCATTTTAGTGACCAAGATTGTTATCAATTTCAATCATACTAATGAGATTCTGAGATACCTTAGCTGCTCTTGGTGATCGATTATTGGATTCTGATGAGGCTGTTCGGAAGCAAGTTATTGGAGCGATTTGTGATGTAGTAAATGATTCCCCAAAACCCATTCCCATCAAGGCTATCAGACAAGTAGCTGATTGCCTTCATGACAAAATGGTATCTTCTTAATATTTATATTATTTGCTTGCTTTTAGTAGATTTTTTCTGAAATGGTTAATTGACACATGATTATTTTGGAGAATATTGCAGGTTTCAGTACAAAAGTACACATTGGAAAGACTTGTAGAAGTTTATAGAGTTTATTGTTCAAAATGTTTGGATGGCTCAGTTGGTAACTTTGAGTTTGTTTGGATACCTGGGAAAATTCTAGGATGTTGTTATGACAAGAATTTCAGGTGGAATTCCTCAGAAAATATGAAAGCTAAAATAGACTTCGTATTCTTTGATAGATATTGGAACTAGATTCTGTATTTCTGAATTCTTCATGCTATTTAAGTGGATGTAGTTGTGTAGAAGTTGATAATTTTTATGTTAATCTACCAAGGAGCCAATTTTGTTTTTGGATATGTGACAACAGTTATTTGCTTCAAAGGTCAGTCATTTAATTTTGTTGATTTTTTGCAGATCTCAAGTAGTGGATGAGGCTTTTTCTCAATCACTTTTCCCCTCTGATCTTCCACTTTCGGAAAGAGTAAAACATTGGATTGCAATGTTTTCTGAATTTGAAAAACCAGAGATTGAGGCTTTTAAGGAAGTTCTGAAGCAAAAGGAAAGGTTAGATTTTGTCAATATCAATATTTATTCTAACACTGGGTAAATTTTTGGGCAATCATATGCTGTTTTTAATTCTACTTAGGTAGAAGATGGCCTGCACACTGGTCTGTTGCTTTTACGTTTTCTTGTTAGGCATACATGGCTCTTTCTCATATATTTGTTCAATAATTTATGGACATTAATATTGTATAGTCACTTCTATCAAAAGTTTAGGAGGTTGTCTTTGATTTCAGGTTACAAGCACAAATGCAGAACTTCTTATCATTACGGGAAAAAATGAAGGTGTTTGTTTTTACTTTTATTAAAGGTTGATATCATTTAGCTTTCTGATTGCCCCATTTTCTATGTGGAAAATTAACGAATCCTATTTGAATAATTTTTGAACTTGCAGGAAGAAGATACACCTGAGCTGAAAAATAAGATTCTTAGTTGTGTGAAAATTATGTCAGGGTCCTTCAGTGATGCTCCCAAAGCAGAGGAAAGCTTTATAAAGCTAAGCAAAATAAATGACAACAATATTTGGAAGGCATTGTCAAGTTTACTTGATTCCAGCTTGACTTTTGTTCAAACACAATTAACTTTTGTAGGTGTTTAATTCTTTATGAATGATCATTTGAATTTCCAGCAGCAGTTACTTTCTTACATGAATTATATAATCTTAACTTTGAAGGTTATGTCTACATTGCAGCTGAGAGGTCTGTTGGACTGCTGTCGAAGGAAGCTTCTCATTCCTCTGTCTGACAATTCTCTTTGTTTGTATAGGATTACTTGCTTAAACAACTTGGTGACGGGCATCCTCAATATGAATTTGTTAAGATACTTGCCATGAGGTGTTCATATTTTCTTTTTGGCAAGGAGCATGTGAAAGAAATGCTTAAAGAGATTGCAGTGAATACACTTGCTGGGAAAGACAAAATTATTGTATCAAGCATGAACCTGCTTGTGGTGAGAGAATTCTTCCTTTTGGAAGCCCTTTATCGTGATCATTTCAGTTATATTCTCCTTTTCTAGGTATATCAAGGCCTGGGATCAATTTAGCTCCAACCGAATTAAAACTTGGAATTCATTTAAGTCCAAGCAGATTCTCATGTCTATACATTAAAAAATTTCATTTGTGCTGGCAGGCTAGTTTGCTTTGATAGGATGATGTCCCATTTTTATAAATTTTAACTTTTAATAGAAAATCAATGTCCACTACTGGCCAAAGATTTGCAACAGAACTGCAAAAAAGACATGGATCGAAGTGTACATTTGGATGTCTAATGCATCCTCAATGCAGAGTAGTAATGATAACATGTACTAGAAATTTTATAAAGCAAGCAGTCCAAGAAATTCAGTAAAACAAATAAATAACTTGAATGGGTTTTCTTGAAAAAGAGAGACAAATCGGTAAAATGAGTGAAAGGCCAAAAGGAGGGAAAAGATGTAGAAGCCAGAGAACCATAAGAACTAACAAGGGTTTTCTGAGTGCATTGTTAAGCAGCAGCTCTGCAAACATGCAAGGCTAGGAAAATGGTGGCCATTAGAATTGTGCTTACTTTTGGCTGATGTGATGTGATGTGATATTATAAGATAAGATAATTTTATTTATGTCCAACAAATAACCACAAAAGTAGATAATTGGACTATGAGGTACAATTAGTGTGATTTCAACATTGGAGTGCAGAAGTATCTCCTATATCAATGCCAAAAGAAACAAAATGCAGAAAAGGAAAGAAACATAACTAAATGTCTAGCTAAGCTAACCCTAGTAGTGTATCCATAAGATACAAAAGTATCAATGTAGTGATAATACCTATGTTGCCAGGAAACGTGGGGACGGGGATGGGGACGGCATTTTTGGAAACAGGGTGCGTGGGGTTCGTCGGGTAATATAATAATATTAAATTTTAATAATTATATTTTATAAATTATAAATTTATTATTAATAATATATATGAAATTTGAATTTGTATATTTTTCAACTTTAAACAAGAAAACTTTAATGATAATCATTTAAACATGCACATCATTGAACATTCAACATTGACATTGAAATTTCAAAATTTATCACCAAAAAACTGTTCTTTTGAATCTTTTCCGTGTAACCATGACACTGTGACAACTATGTGAGAGAGCTCAAGGCTACTACTAAAACTGAAAATTCAAAATACATACTAGGATAAATGCTAGACTCAGCGATTTTGGTGAAACTTGGGACAGATTTTGTCACACACAGGCTTTAAAATAACTATGCAGCTTAGGTTCATTTGCAAGGATGCCTATCAATGAATGAGGCTGTGGTTGTACAGACCCTTCCTCCTACACTTTCAAGGAGTGTTAGCATTTCTGCCTCCTGCTCTAATTTCAAGACAACTTCTCTCCTTATTGAAATTGCTCATTCTGGTTGGAGCTTGATCTTGTAACTTTGCTTTGAATGTTTAGTCTCTCCCATATAAAAACACAATTTTTCATAGGAGATTCTTCTCAACCTGATAGTGGTCTAGAATTTTCTTGATGTCTAATCATCCACTTGCCCCATGCATGGTGTGCTCTGTGGTAAAGCAAACCCAAAAACAGTGGCAGCCTTACCCTTCCACAAAACACGCTTATCAGTCTTTGTTTCCCAATAAAATGCACAACAACCATCTCATGGCATGAGGGATAGTTTGTCTTTGAGTGCGAAGCTCTGCCTGAATATTAATTATCTAAACATAAAACATCTTCACAGTTTTTAGAGATTACTTGGTGTACAAGTCTGTAGAGACCATATATGATTTAGGCATATTTTCCTAGTTTTAATCTTAACATGATGTTATCAGAATGCTGTGAGAAATTGGCAGATTTTGATACTTAATTTAGCCATTGTCCAAAATAGCCCTTCGCCATTTAACAACATCAGCTGATTACAACTTATGGCTGGTCTCAATCCTACTTTCTATTTGACCGAAAATGTCTGAACCTGTATGTGTGCATTTACAGTTTATAATTTGATGGTTATTTGGCTCGGGAATGAATGTTTCATTCCAAATTGATTTACAAGAATTGTTAAAAAACAAGACTTGTAAAAAACTTAAAAAACCGGGTGCGGGTACCCGTGCAACACAGGTTTGGATGGTAAGGACCGTGGAAGAATGTTTCATTCCAAATTGATTTCCAAGAATTGATTTAGGGTTTTTTAGGTTTTGTTATAAGTTTTACCTTTGTTATAAGTTATTTTTTAAATTTCAATAATAAAAAAATTATTTGAAAATTAAATTTTTAATATAGTTTTTTTATGAAGAACCCAAAGAACCCGAAGAACCCAAAGAACCCAACCCGAAGAACCCAAGAACCCAAGAACCCAAGCACCCGAAGAACCCAAGAACCCGTTAAAGGAAAAGAACCCAAATTTTTTTTTCGAAGAACCCGGTTCTTCATGGAAGAACCTGGTTCTTCTGGGTTCGTCTGGGAAGAACCCGTACCCGAATCCGGTAATTGGGTGCGGGATCCCGAGACGGGTTCGAGAACCCCACCCCCGGGTGCGGGTACCCATGCAACACAGGATAATACAATAGAGAGGCTTGAGACTAGAGATCTTGGTGCTAATCAAGAGAGTGCAAGAGAGGATGTCAAGTCATACTGTTCTTGATGGTCGAGGGTATGGTGGGGGAAGGGGGAGTGGAGGGATAGGCTCATTGTCGGAGTCATTGTTCATTGTGAGAAGGCTGATGCAATGGTGGATGATGTCCTTGTTAGCTTTTGGGTTACTCCAAAAGTGTTTTCACCTTGCTAAGAGAGCACTAGGTTTCCTAGACACTTAGCTATGCTTCATGGACATATGGATGGCTTGGTTTGGGTGGATGCTTGACCTTGGTTAGAGTGCTAGCATAACACCTTTACCTAGGAGGTTGTTACCTTCATTGACATGATGACTAACTCATTGGGTGCACACAATGGGGGAGTCTATTGCTTGATTAGGGGAGGTACCTACTAGGGGGAAGAAGTGCTAGGCACTTAGACCTAAGAGCTCGGGACCATGTGATATACACCTTGGAGGGTAGACACTTGACTTGAGGATGCTTGGGTGACGAGCATACTTGATGGAGTTTGGTGATGGACCTGAACACATATGTTGAGGAACATTGGGGTTTAGTGACCATATTGGCACAAATGGGAGTAGTATTGGGCAGATGAGAGGACATCTCATATAATTAGAGGTGTCACATATAGTTGAATTGGTTAACCGATTTAACACATACAAGGAAGATAAAAGAGCAGATTCTCTGCTGTTATAATCTGCTGTAATAAGATCACTTTGAGCTCTTGTTGATTTTTGAAGTGGGGATTGTTACTGCAAAATCTAGCACTTTAGTGCAAAGCCTCAATAAGCAATCTAGATTGGGAGCAACAATGGGATTAGTTACCACTTTCACCTTAACAACTATTCTTCTACTATTTAGTGGTTGGATACAATTCAAACAGGGGGCAGGGGAGGGGGGCTTCCCCAATAGATCATAGGGATTAAGTAACCAAAATGGCCTTACGCGATTTACCCCCCAAGGGTTCTACCACAAGATTCAATGATTAGGGTTTTGGGTGAGCTGAGGTATAATTCCAAGATATGGAGTTCAAAGGATCCTATGGCTAGATCTAGAAGGTTAAGTCCTAAAGAGGCTCAAATAGGTTCCTAAACACATGCAACCTAGAAGTTACATGTTGCAGTTGTAAACTAGGGTTTTAATTACAACATGCAAATATTTATAGCTGCAATAATACAACAGTCCCTCAATATATAATCAACAAGTGAATAATGAGACTATTCAATGAGTAAACAAGGAAATAAATTACAACAATTCTCAATGGTTGAAATACATAAAATGGCCATAAAAACCCTAGGCATCAGCCCTAATTAATGGCTGTAAAATGCATATAAATTAATATTTTCACTTTTTCAATTGGATGCATGCAAAGTCTAACCCTAGGAAAATAAGGTCCAAGGTAAATAATGTTGAAAAATGTAGATTTTTCTGTAACCTACACTACTTTACCCTAGAAAACATAAAAGTGAAAGTCTAGGGCTTTATTTTGTTATTTTATGGGATTGAGTCTTGACATTAGAATGGACTAGTGCTTTTCTTAGTCAAGGGCTAATGGAGTCTAAGGCCAAAAATCTATGGAAGAGGATTGATGAAAGCAATTTCAAAGAGAGAGAGAAAGCTACACTTAGGTTTCTCCATCCCTTAAACACGAGTGTCTTTCTATCTTTCTTGGGAGATTGAATCAGAGGAACCTACACTTAGGTTCCACAAGGGAAACTTGAAAAAACCTGTCAAGGAGATGTTAGAGCCACAAAACAATCAACAACACATTGATGAAAATTTCATCAAAACCCTAATTCTTCAACAAGTTCAAGATGGAAGAAGATAGTTACAATAAATTAGCACAAAATCATCATAGAATCACCATTCATCATCCAAGCGAGAGAAATGTACAATAAAAATATCCTCCCCAAGACATATTTGCAATTTAATGCTCCATATCAAGCAAGAGAGAATAAGCTAATTAGTGTGCATTAGTCTGCAAGTGTGTATGGCAATTATCTAAGGATAAGTCAACTTACCTTTATTTATTTGAGGGAAACAATGTTGATTTTATCCACAAATAGGCTAAAATCCCTAAGGATAATATTGAATGTGATTACAAGATGGATCGGTCATAAGTTGATCTCCAAAGATAGGTAACTCAATGAATAAACATAAAACAAGCCTCTCTTAACCCACATGTGAGCTAAAATGCCTCCAAGTGTGATGTTGTGTGTTGCTCATCAAAATGTGACATTAATGATTCAAATCGGTGCATCTCATCTAGAAGCCACATCCCCTCATCAAATGTTGTGTAATCATCAAGCAAGGCTCCAACATCCATATTGTCATCCTCCTTTAAGCGCACATCATCGATAGAAGCCTCATGAAGGTCATTGAGCTAGGGCATGATGTCATCATGCATAGTAATGTACCATTTCCTCTAGAGAAGTCCCAAGTCATTATGATAATCAAATCTCATTAGAAATAGGGCAATGTCCATCAAGAAGGTGCAATACCACCCTAGGTGTGCTGTTTCAACTGTGAGGTACAACGAATCTTTAAGCAATGTCCTCACTTTGGAGTGTAGTGTTTTAGGTCTTGGAGGGAGAGAAGAATGCTATCAGCCGTGTTGAACACATCCTAAGCTCAACGCTCCTCAAAAAGTGGTCAAAGGGCCAGTGGAGTCATTAAATGGGGATGGATGCCCTTGTTGAAGTGTTGGAAGAGAATCATACAATCCCTCAAGGGATGGCATACCTAGGAGTAGACATCTGGTACAACTCACAAAATCAAGTGAGATCATCATCATAGGTGCACAAACCATAAGAGTGTCAGAGTGGGCCATATTTAATGTAAAAGGCATCAAAGTACTTCACACAAGCATCATCTTCAAATGTCTTCCTAGCTTATGTTTTGTAGACAAGTTACCATGCTTATTATGGGAGGGTTATCACATGGCCCTATTAGGTGCTTCCAACTCTAGTAGGGGGAATAATTCCCAGGTTGACCCATCAATTAGTATGTGCAAGTGATCAATGACATGACATTCCTCCAGTTTTAGGAAATAATGCATCAGTCCCAAATCCTTCATATCGAATTCAGCTACCAAGTCCCTCTTGCAGTCCTCTATGAGCCTTGATGACCCTGTCAAGAAGAGATCATCAACATAAAGTACTAGTATGAATGGCTCACCTCCTACCATCAAATACTAGATGTTGGAATCTGCCTTGCTCTTCATGAAGCCCTTTTGCTATAAGTAGTTGTCATTCCGACCATACCATGCTGTGGGAGCTTGCTTGAGTTTGTATAGTTCCCTCTTCAACTTGCAAACATGCATATCACTCTCATGTGTTGCAAATCCCTTTGGCTGTTCGATATACACCTCCTTTTCTATCACCCCATTCAATAAAGTTGTCTTGACGTCCATCTGGTGAATTTGCCATCCCACTTGCGCTACTAATGAGATCACTACTTTGATAGAGGTATATCTAGCCACTGATGCAAAGGTCTCCTTGTAATCTATGCCTTCCTTTTGCGCATACCCTTTGGCCACGAACCTAGCCTTATATTTTTCCACGCTGCCATCTACAACATACTTGATGTTGTAGATCCATCGAGAGCCAACTATTGACTTGTCCAATGGTCTAGGCATGACCTCCCATACATCATTGATCATGATGGAGTTGTACTCCACCATTGCATCTTGCCACACTTGATGCTGTGCAGCCTAATGATAGTTGTGTGAAAATTTCATCTATCACAACAAATGGAAATTATTTTTCTAATTGTTAATTTATTTAACAATTTATTTGTTGTATGCTACGACAAATATCAAATAATTTACACTGTGATTTTCACAAATAAATCGCGGAAGAAAATAACATTGGAAACTGAGAAAAGCTAGTACACCACAATTATTTTTGGACAAATGTCTTCGGAAAACCCCAACTTGGGAAAACTGATGCAACAACTGAGGGTTTTATTATTATGCAACAGTGAGAAATTCTGATTACAATAATTTGGATGCCGAAATCTGGCTATCTTGTAGAGAAAATAGTGGCAAAAATATCTAGAGGGAAATTACCCTCACTCCGAGCAAATCCAGCACTGGACTACCTCTTAAAAGCAAGTCGTCCAATTGGGTCAACGCAGGCCTTCCTGCGTCAATTTGAAGCTGCATGCTGCAACTGCTGCTCGAATCGTCTGCTAATCAAGTCGTCCTGCCTGCTGTTGGCTAGGAAAACGTCTCTCCGACACTTTTGACCCTCTGCCTGGCCTCTGGAACTGAAAACATTTGCCCTCTTCAACAAATCGAACTGCCCTTTAAGGCTTTTGCGCTAGGACTACGCAACCTCCCGAAGAAACTTTGTTCTCTTTGTACATGCACTCGCTGGATCTGGAAAACTTCCACCAACCTCACTGTCCCTGCACCTAACTGTCTCTGCTTTGATCTCTTTCTTTCCTACAACTGCTGTTGCTCTATGGAAATCGAACTACCAAGGAAATCGAACTTGTGAAGTGTCCTCTCCATCTACCCATCAACTTCTTCTTATAATCCTCTATTGGAGCACTAAGGACCAAGACTAGATCTTAATCAAGGGCCCGGATTAATTCCCTGTCGATCTGTGTGAGTTTCTAGAGAATTATCACCTTGACTTAATTAATTCGGATTAATTAACCAACGTTCCTAAGTTTAGACTTAGGAAACATTAAAAAATAGGTTAATAATCTAATTAAGTCATCTCTAGGTGGAATTTCCAGAAACGATTCTTGGGTTATGGAGATCTCATGTATTCTAGCCTCTCCACCAAGTTTCGTGACTAGAACACATTTGATGCTAAAAAATCTTACAAGCTGAGAAGCTCTCTGTCAGTGACCTTTGTCACCAATGCCTTTACTTATTTGACTGTTTGCATTCTTTGGTGCTCGTCTTAGGAGCTCCCACAAATTCGTGCGCATTATTCAAAGTCTAAAGAACTTCTCTGTTTCTTCTCATGATGGTGGTGGTTGGAGCTTCATGATCCTCATCCTGCCTTTGTTGCTTTGTTTGCTGTGAAATCACTGGACCTCCTGCACTTGAGCTAGTGCTTGTATTGGTAATTGTACTTATGCTCTGTGAAAATTCAGTGATCCCGAATCCTACTGCAGCAACTGATAATATTTCTCCTATTTTTTAAATTAACAAATTATTTGAAGTTTTCTACGGCAAATCTCGAAATACATACACTGCATCCTTCACAAATAAATTTTTACGAAAAGTAAATACAAGGAAAATACTAGCACATATATAACCACAATGACACAATTATTTTTGGACAATTGTCCTCGGAAAAACCCAATGTGGGAAAACCGGTGCCGCAAAGAGGGTTTCTTTTATTAATCTTCAACAATAATTTATGTACAAGATACTGATAGACAAAATAGAGGAAGAATCATTGAGAGAAATTCACTAATGAATTTCTCACACTCCACAACGTTTTTCTGACCCCAAAGAGGACCTCCTTCCCTTTCGCTGGCCTTTCTGTGTCTGTGTAGTGACTGCATAGGGCCTGCGTCACTCCTCTGCATTGATGATCTGCGTCCCTCCTCTATGCTGCCCCTTTCCAGATTTGTCTTGCACTCTTAGACTATGCTGATGCCCTCTCTCTCCCACTTGCAACTTACTCTCTGACTCGATTTTCTCTTTCCCGAACTTCAACCACTGAGAAAATCGATCTTCTTGAGCAACTGAGTATCTTCCCTGGTGTGTTATCCATCAACCCATCGACTTCTTCTTATAATATTTTGTTGGAGTACCGACGACCAAGATTAAATCATAATCGATGGCTAAGATTTATTAGAAATCAATCCATGTCTTCTTCTAGAAGATTCTCATGATGACTTAATTAATACCCTTTAATTAACCAGATTTCCTAAGTTTAGACTTAGGAACCATTAAAAAAAGTTAATTATTTTAATTAAGTCATTTCTAGGTGGAATTTCGAGAAACAATTTCTGGGTTTTGGAGAATATATGTATTCTAGCCCCTCTACAAAATTTCGTGGCTAGAACACATCCGATGCTACAAAAATCAACACTCCCTCTTAGCGAGGAATGTGTTCTAGTGCTGCAATCCACTGAAGCAACATCCTGTCTCTGCATCATCTCCTGTCACGCTGTTGATGTCTGGTTGCTGCTGCCCACCAACTACTGCATAACTCTGATATGTGTTGCATCTGTGTTGCTGCTGACCCTGCTGAATTGCTGTCAACTACTACATCTACACTGCAACTCCCTCTCAACTGCTGTTGTTGAGAATCTATTGAAATGGATTCTCCACCATACCCATCTGTTCTCTGAACTAGATGAACTTAGCTCTCCCTAGAGCTTTTGTGAGTATGTCTGCTACCTGATCGCCTGTGGGGACATATTGCAGCTGGACTGCCCCACGTTGAACACAATCTCTAATGAAATGACATCTGATATCAATGTGCTTTGACCTATCATGAAATACTGGATTCTTAGAGAGTTTTATGCAACTTTGATTATCACAGTAAACACTGGTCGCTCCCATTTTCTTCCTGAACAAACTCACTAGCAATTTCCTAAGCCATATGGCTTCGCACGTAGCCGTGCTGGCCGCCATATATTCTTCTTCTGTTCAGGTCAGTGCTGCTAACTTTTGCTTCCTGGTGCACCAAGAGATCATCCCTGATCCAACACTGGAGCAAGTAACCAGAGGTACTTTTCCTATCCACTGAACTACCTGTCCAATCTACATCTGTGAATCCGCTCAACCTTACGTCATCTCCTCGAGTATATTTCAACTCGAGTCCGATTGTTCCATGAACATATCTAAGAATGTGCCTAGCTGCTGCCCAGTGTACCCTTCGGTTCCACCATGAACTGACTAAGGGTATTGACAACGAAACAAATGTTTGGCCTAGTGTTGACCAGATACATGAGTGACCCAATTAGCTGTCTGTACAAGGTGGGGTTGACTTCCTTGTCCCCTGAGGCATCTATCTTTTTTCAGTTGGTAATCATGGGTGTTGCCATGGGTCTGTGATCTTGCATATTGAATCTCTTTAGAATTTCTGTAGCATATCTCCCTTGCCCAAGGAAGATTTCCCCATTCTTCTGCCATACTTCCAACCCCAAAAAATAGTGCATCAACCCCATATCCTTCATGTCGAATTCTGCTGCAAGGTTCCTTTTGCAGTCCTTTATGAGCCTCGATGATCCTGTCAAAAATAGATCATCTACATATAAGAACAGAATGAGAGTCTCATTCTCCACCATAAGATAGTAGAGATTATGATCTGCATCACTCTTGATGAATCCCAACTGCTGCAAGTAATTGTCAATCTGACCATACCATGCCCTGGGTGCCTGCTTGAGCCCATACATGGCTTTCTTCAATTTGCATACATGAGTGCGCTTCTCATGAGTTTCGAAGCCTTCAGGCTGCTCTATGTACACCTCTTCTTCTATAACCCCGTTCAAGAATGTTGTGTTGACGTCCATCTGGTGAATTTCCCATCCCATCTGCGCTGCCAGGGATATGAGGGATCTCATAGAGGTATATTTGGCAACTGGGGCGAAGGTCTCCTCATAGTCTATTCCTTCTTACTCGTTTGCCACGAATCTAGCCTTATACTTCTCTACACTGCCATCTATAGCGTACTTGATCTTGTAGATCCATCTAGAACCCACAACTGATCTATCTTCTGGTCTAGACACCACCTCTCAAACATCATTTGTCATGATAAAACTGTTCTCTTCTACCATGGCATCCAGCCACACCTGATGTTGTGCAGCTTCCTAAAAGTTGGAGGGTTCTACAACCCGAGCCACCAAGTCCTGGTATTTGTCAGGTTGTCTGCACTGCCTCTTGTCGGTTCTAGGAGAGGGCCGACATACTCTTCTGTGTCCTTCAAGGTCTGGCGCACTTCCCTACTAGTCCTACCACTGGTGGTGGGAGGTTCGATTTGTTCCCCCACCTGTTCCTGCAACTTTGTCTGTTGAGAACTTCCTCAATCTCCTATTACTGAGAAGATGCTGGTGCTAGTCACTGTACTTGAATCTTGTGACTGCCCCCCTGCTTGTTCTACTTTCGGTCCTTGCTACTGCTGGACTAATGGAACATCTGATGACTGATATCCTACAGGGATCTCTCGAGATCTTTTGAAAGCTCTATCTTCCATGAACTTTACATCTCGCCTCACTACAATCTTCCTGCTGCCAGGAACATAGATTATGTATGCCTTTTAGGTCTCGCTATATCCTACGAGATACCCCTTTTCTGCAGTCTGATCCAACTTACTGCGCTTCTTATCTGGAATGTGACAATAGGCGACACTCCCGAATATCCTCAAATGACTGACCTCAGGTTTCTTCTCGGTGAAGACTCCCTCCGACATTTTCTTCCCCAAAGCTTTGTGAGGTGTCATGTTTTGAATGTACACTACTGTGTTGCATGCTTCTACCCATAGGAATCTAGGAAAATCTTGATCATACAACATGGCCTTTGTTGCCCCGACTATAGTTATGCTCTTCCGTTCCGCTACACCATTCTGCTATGGATTGTAGGGAGTTGTCCACTCTGTTTTGATACCTTCTTTTGCGCAGAAATCTGTGAACTCTTTATCCATGTATTGTCCACAATTATCTAAACGTAGTACCTTGATCTTTTTCCCTGTCATATTTTCTATGAGAGCCTTGAACTCTCGAAACCAATCAAAGACCTCATCCTTGGTCTTTAAGAAGTAGATCCAGGTTTTTTTGGAATGGTCATCAATAAAGGTGATGAAATACTCGCCACTGCTAAGAGCTCTGGTGGACATAGGGCCGCAAATATCTGAGTGTATCAATCCCAACACGCCATTGGCTTTGCTGTCACTTCTGGGAAACGTTGCTTTTGTGTACTTCCCAAGTACACATCCTCGACATAGATCATTTTGTGCAGTGCTGAGAGCTGGAACTCTTGTTACAGTCTCTCTAAGCATCCTAAGTGCTCCATGGTGCAAGTGTCCAATCCTCCTGTGCCATAGTTCGTTCAATTCCTTCCTACTGTGGTTATCACTGCCTGTCAGTGCTATTGGAGAATTGATCTGCAATCTATATAGACTGTTGCTTTGAGCTCCAATCTGTCTCACCTTCTTCCAGGTGGGATGCTTGACATATACTTTCCCTCCCACAAAGTATACATCGTATCCCTTGTCCTGCAACTAGGACACTAAAATTAGATTCATACCCAATCCTAGCACATGCAGTACATTCATGGCACTAGTGTTGGTTCCTGCTTCTGTCTGAAAATCTATGATGCCTCTCCCTACTGGAGTACACTTAGTTCTATTGCCCATAGTGATTTGGAAGTCCATTTGCTCCTTTTGATAGCTCAAGAAATATTCCCTTACTCCAGTTATGTGAGTTGAAGCTCCGCTATCAATATACCAGACACCAACTGATGTCGTTCTTGACAGAGACACAAATGCATCTTGAAATATGGAAGATAATTCTGAGGCTTCTTGATTATCCATAATTTCCTGTGCTATTTTTCCTTCCCAACACTGAATTCACATCTGCAAAAATACACGTCCTGCTCTGCGTGGAAATTATTGCTCTGCTCCCTCTGTATTTGACAAATTTCAATTTGGAAAATTTTATTCTCTGTCGACTCACTCAGAGAATTAATTTTCCACGAAAATTTGCTAACCTAGAAAATGGACTGTGCAACCTCTCTAAAGGGTCAATGGCATTGTGTCAAGTGTCCAGCGATCTCAATCACAATGACACAACAAATTCTGCCCAATCAAATTAGTTCATTGCTTACTTGATTCAGAACCTACTTGGGCTCTCCTCTTGGAATAATGGCCTATTGAGGAAAATTACATGTACAACAATCGGATCTAAACAATCTGATTTGGTTGTCCCTGCTACCCCCTTTCTCGGACCCAACAAACTTGAGTATCAAATTCCTCATCGAGATGCCTCTCTCAATCTTGTGCTGCTATATGGCGTGTCTTCTCCTTCTCCCTAGCCTTGTTTTTATAACTTTACATTGGGTTAAATCCCTAACTCTAATCTCCAATAAGATTAGATCTGACCTCACTAGAGATCAAGGATTGAGATTAAAACATAATCATTAAAGTAATTTACTTTACGTTTCTTGAGTTTACTGTAGCTCAATAATCCAACATGGTAATTATGTGCTTTTCCTGAGTCTAACTTAGGAAAAGTTACAAAAACAACATGCTCACATTAGAGCAAGTGTGTAAGGAGAATTTGGGTGACTTTTGCACGCCTAGACACATAGGCATGTGCAGAGGTACTTGCTAGAGCTACAATCATCAACACTATCTCTTAGCAAGGGAGGTATTTATGTCACCTAGAGTTGACTTTGATCTTGGAACTGTATCTGTTGACATGGCTACTCCCTTTGAACTGGAATCCTTCCCTACCATCAGGTCTGGAAACATCCTCAAAATCTTGTTGTCCTTGCCCTGGTTCCTAGAAGCCTCTTGTTCTTGAACATCTTGTACCAAGAGACCTTATTGACAAAGTTGGGGGAATTTATTGACTGCCCCTTTGCTCCTGAACTTGAAGGCTGAATCCCTCTAAATTGCTCAAACATAGGAGCTTCTCGCTCCTTGTTCTCCGCCATTCCTGTACTTGTGGTTGCTGTGCTAAGTCCTTTAGGCACCCACAAGAATGTTGTTGGTTTGTAGATCTACAAAGATCCTTATGGATTTGTCTTGGTCCTTTGAGACATACACTAAAGCTATTGCCATACCCTTGAATGGTACAGTACTATGTTGCATGACACTTCTAGGAACCTGACATTTCAGGACGTACGCGTACTCGAAACTCTGAAACTTGACCGAAACACGACCATAATGTAATCATATATGAGAGTTAATATAGACTTGGTTTTCCTTCCAAATTTTCATCTATGGGTCTTATTCCCTTTTTCTTGCAAGATATTATGTTATTCACTTATGTTTAAATTTATTTTTATATATATAAACATATATGACGTTTCAGACGACATTTCGGTTGCCGTTTCCATTTTTAGGAGTTGAAATTTCTAAATGTACTTGTTTTGGAAACTCCAAAACGTTTCGGCGCTTCGTGCAACTTAGGTATGGTATCCCTCTCTCGTTCCAAGGGTTGACCTCTACTATTCCTTCTGGAAAACCCTACTTGTACTTTCCTTCATACCATGCTGCGTCGACCACTACCGACTCATGCTTATTGGCAGATCCCCTTCCCAGAGACTTCCGTTGGCCACCACATCCTACAGGTACTCGATCATCCCTAGCAGGGCACTCTTCTCATGACTTGATCCTCCATGCTATCTCTACTCTACGACACTACCTATATTGGACTCTACTACTCCCTTTGCGACTAACTCATCCATAAGTTGACTATACTCTTCATTGTGCGACCATTTTGTTATTGACTGGTTCCACTGAGTTGTTCCCTTGTTCTTGGCTCAATGACTTGTGTTCCTACACGATGGTGTCTTAATCTGTTGATTTTTATTTTATTTTTAAATTAGGGCGTAGCTTAGAACAATTTCCTTGTTTTCATAACATCAAATCACCATTAGCATTCTCTAATTACTTCTTTAAACAGTTATAAGAAAATAATTCATAAGCATAAAAGAGCAGTAGAAAATCACAGTAGAAACATTAAGAAACCATGAGACACAAGACACGGGTATTAGGCTCACAGCCAAGGCAAAACCCACAAGGGGAAAACCTAGAAAAGTCCTTCCTTATGAGAGAGGGAGTTTTTAGATTCATTAATACATCATAAATAATAATAGCAGAATAGTAGCCAAACCAGTACCCAAGATTATGATCAAGTGCAATGACAAAAACTAGACCCTTAAAATTCTCCCCCGCCTCCCCTCCTAAAATTTTGGACCCTCCTTTAATTTTGTTGGATCAGAGACAAAAGACAAAATTGATGTGTCCAAATGAGGATAAAAAATCTTCTTTATATAGCCTTCAAGTGGGGGTTGAATGGGTGCCTCTTAGGGGCCTAGCTGACCTAAAACATCATGAGCTGACTTGAAATAAATTTGGAGGCAAATTTAAAAATTCAAATTTCCCATTTCTTTTTCAAGATGAAAATACTGACCATCGCTATCATTTCAGAAAAAAGCATTTCAACATTTCAAGATGAAAACAATGACCATCGCTACTTTAACAAGCATATCAACAAACAATGACATTCAACTGTTCATTCAGCGTCAGTCGGGGCTTCTCTCAGAAGCAAACATCAACAACTATAGACAAACAATAATAGAATTCAACAGTGACTTCTCACAAAAGCAATCATCGACAACCATAATAGAGTCCAACAGACAATAAGTGGCTTCTCATAGAAGCGAATATCAGTATCCATAGGCGAATCCATCATATAATAAGTGGCTTCTCATAGAAGCAAGCATCAACATACCATAATCAAATCTAGCAGATAACAATAGACTTTAGCAGAAATGAACATTCCCAGATAGATCAACGAATTAATTTGAAAATAAGTCAACATTAGAGTCTTGCAGCTTCTTCAAATCATTCATCAGGAAGATGTTGATGGACTCGTAGTCCATTGTGCCAAAGATATCATTGGGCTCAACCTTTACAAAAGTCCTCTACATAGCAAAAAATGCATGGGTTCATCCTTAGGATATCTAGATTAGCATTGGTCTTCAAAACTTCAAGCCACCTTGATAGAAACATGCTTCAAACAGGATGATCTTGTCTGCTACCTCTGGGTACAGAGCCTATCACGAGTCTTCTTGTCACATTGTTCTTCCATCATTCCCAATGATTGCCACACCTTGGCAGTCTTCGTTATGCACTTGCAATCCCCACTAGGAGGTCATGGAAGAACAAATACAACCAAGCAAGACATACATCGACAAGAGTCTCATAATGAAATAATAATAGAAATAAGAAAGCACTTATCTTCTTAGGACTGTGTCAGCGCCCTCTTGATCTTAAGCTTCATGTTAACCTCGCTCAATTCATCAAATTTTGTTCACATCATTATCATTAAAGAGTCCTCATCGTTAAGGAATCCACATCATCATCATCATCATCATCATATCATCACAGAGTCCATGTCATCATAAGGAAGTTGACCTCATCCATATCATCATCAAGAAGTTGACCTTGTCTACATCACCAAAGAGTCCACATAAGCAGTACATCTAATCTATATTATGAAGGAGTCCATATCATCATCAAGAAGTCCATATCAACATCAAAGATTTCACATTATCAAGGAGTCCATTATCCACATCATCAAAGAGTTCACATCATCATCAAAAAGTTCACTTCATCAAGGAGTCCATCATCCAAATCTTTAGGGAGTTCTTATCAACATTGACAAGGAGTTCACATCAACATCAATAGACAGTTCACATCCACATTATTAAGGTGTTCACATCAACATCAATAGAGAGTTCACATCCACATTATTAAGGTGTTCACATCATCAAGGAGTTCATATCATCAAGGAGTCCACATCATCATTGAGTCAACATCATCATCATCAATATCATCAATGAGTCTGCATCATCAACATTAATATCGTCAAAGAATCCACATCATTATCAATAACGAGTCCACATCATCATCGTCATCAAGGAGTCTACATCATTAATATCATCACGGAGTCCACATCATCAGGGGGTCCTCATCATCATCAAAAGAGTTCACGAGTCCACATCGGTATTGTCATCAAGGAGTCTATATCATCAAGTTTGGGTTTCTTTTCTCAAACGAAAAATCAGTTCTAGGATTTGGTCCATTTTCATCTCCAAGCCCTACCTAGGGTTTACAAACCATAAACAATCAATGTTAGTAATAATTAAAACAATAAAAGAAATATAAGATACCTATCTTTTGAGCTCATGACAACTCCCTCTTGATCAATCAATGTTAGTAATGATTAAAACAATAAAAGAAATATAAGATACCTATCTTTTGAGCTCATGACAACTCCCTCTTGATCTTCAATCTTCTTGAATCCAACCTGCTAATCAACCTTAACAAGATGTCAAAACCTCTAGGAGAAAGGGTTCCTTCTTAAGTGGAAGCAATTAATTACAACTTTCTTTTCTCAACCCTAATGAGTTGATAGAGTTAACAATAAATCAGCTAGGGTTTTTGAATTCAACCCTAATTTCCCAACTTCAAAATTCTTGCTATCAGACCTAAGGAATGGACCCTAGACAAATCAGTGTCAAAAATTAGATGACACTTATCCTTGCAATCTTCTAGATTTCATCTTTTTCATCAACGACAGTCCTAGGGTATTACAACCATTAGGTTTTCTCTTGTTCAAAGCCTTTATAGTAGTTCCTAAAATGTTTCGGACTTTTAAACCCTAGATATTATAGATTCATCAATTCTCAATATCCTTTGCAACAAGATATATAAAAAACAACATTTCCTTTAATAATCTTTCTTGTTTATTCATTCATGTTAGCATTTATTGGACTTGATGAGAGATGAGAAGCATTTGGCAGGCCTTTTGAAATCTCATAACAGAGATCTACTGTTCCTCAGATTTGTCAAAAAGTACTTATCTCAGTTTCAAATCTTCAGACTTTTATTTGATCAGGTCGGTTCTTTTGACGTGAAAGACGACCTTCTTATAAATTAATTCGGAAATGACAGTTATAAACTCTCAAAAGCTTGATCCTTAGGCTTGACATTGATCCACGATTTATTTTGACTTCTTCTTGGAGTATTCCTTAATAATCATGCTATCACAAAACTCATACAAGGATATCAACCTCAGTTATTGATTTTTATTTCTAATAATAATAATGTCGTAGCTCAAAGCAAATACCTTCAATGTCAACTTTCTAGCAGGGATTAACACTTTCCTTTCACACTTTACTATGTATGTGAAGTTGGGATGAGGAGCATCATATTCAATCCTACGGGAAGCTTTCTCTCTTTTTCTTAGGCCAAGTTGGTACTGGAGTCTCATCCCTTTTATAATTCAACTTACAAGGATACGATTCTTATTGGTCTCTTTCCACGTTATATGATCAACACATAACTTCATACAAGCTTGTGTCTTGGTCATTATTTCGATCTTGACTTCACCAGATGACTCAAATTTTAGACATAATTCTATAGACTTCGATTATTTCATTATCAATTCAAGTAGCTACAAAGCTTGTATAAACACATGAAACAAACCTCAGAGAGAGATTGACACTGGAAGGAGAAGTGTTGGATGCCATAGAGTTACGACCTTCCTTTTATAACTTTGTTTTTCACTTTGGTCTCCAAAAGTATATCAAAGATTTCAAACAACTAAAGAACTTGATAGACTTCGAATATTTAAGACTCGGATCACTTCCTGTTTAGGATTTCGGATCACACAGAATTTGAGGTTCGGATCACAGGGGACTTGTTATATCATGCATTGAAACATTGAGCATGGATCATTGCATAATAAACTTTGCATAGTCCTCAGGGAATTTGATCTTCTATCATAGGTTCAAACTTTTGTACAAAGCTCTCAAACTTAGATTTCGACCCTTTTCTTACAGGACTATTTGTCACAGAACTGAACACAATTCGCATGCATCTTCCAATCACAGTTATGAGCCCAAAAAATCCCATACATTTATAGAGATCATTCAAAAGATGCTCAAATAAAAGAAGCTCATAAAAGAATAATACGTACCACAGGGAGCTCATAAAATTAATACATACCACAAATTTCACAGAGAATGTAAAAGGGAGATGGAGAAAGTCACATAACAAAGAATAGACTTACAATAAATCAAGGAATATAGAAAGCTCGTATGAAATAAAAAAGTTGTCACGAATTAGCTCGCATACCTTAGAGATTGATTGACCTTCTAGCTGATATCCATATATCGAAGAAACCATCTATTACAAGTATCATTACAGGTAGGAGATCTATCACGGTACCAGCATATCACAGAGACATTCATTTTACATCTTCAGATTACGGTGCAGGGATTCGCATCTTAGGAAACTTGCATGCCTCAAGAAACTACAACCTAGAACTTATTTTGTTTCTTAGAAAACTATTCTTCAATACCCCCAACTCTAATACCATGTTGATTTTTTTTAAAATTAGGGCATAACTTAGAACAATTTCCTTGTTTTCACAACATCAAATCACCATTAGCATTATCTAATTACTTCTTTAAATAATTATAAAAAAATCATCCATAAGCATAAAAGAGCAATAGAAAATCACAATAGAGATATTAAGAAACCATGAGACACAAGACACAAAAATTAGGCTCACAGCCAAGGAAAAACTTAGAAAGGGGAAAACCCAGAAAAAAGGCCTTCCTTATGTGAGAGAGAGAGTTTCCAAATTTATCAATACATCATAAACAACAATAGCAGAATAATAGGCAAACTAGTAACCAAGATTATGATCAAGTGCCATATAAAAACCAGACTCCTGAAATTTCTACCCCTCCTAAAATTTTGGAACTTCGTGTAATTTGGCTGGATCAGAGATATAAAAGACAAAATTGATGTGTCCAAATGAGGATAAATGATCTCCTTTATATAGCCTTCAAGTGGGGGTTGAATGGGTGCCTCTTAGGGGCCCAATTGACCTAAAACATCATGAGGCTGACTTAAAATAAATTTGGAGGGAAATTTAAAAATTCAAATTTCCCATTTCTTTTACAAGATGAAAATACTGACCATGGCTACCATATTTTCCAACAAAATCCCGATTGCACTCTTTCTTATGTGCTCATACTTGCAACTCATTAGCTCGTCCTATTGACCACTACTAGCTCATGCTTGTCGACAAATCCCTTGCCCAAAGACTTCTGCTCGCCACTACATCCTATAGGTATTTAATTGTCCCTAGCATGGCAGTCTTCCCGCGACACGATCCTCCATGATGTCTCTACTCTACGACACTACTTGTACCAGACCCTTCTGCTCCCTCTACGACTAGCCCATCCATAGGTTGATTATACTCTTCACTGTGCAACAATTTTGTTATTGACCAGTTCCACTGATCTATGCCTTGGTTATTTGCTCAATGATCTTTGTCCCCACGAGCTAGTGACTTAATCTCCGCTGCAATCTTTCTCATGTCCCTTGGACAAACCTGTGCTCAATCTCTATACTTAGCTGCCCTTTGTGACACCTTGTCTCTACTTGTTGGTTACTCATATCCATTGTTCTACATGGTGTTGGCCTTACTCTTTCAACTAACAGTTGCACCACCTGTAGCCCGCCTCCTCTACACCTCATGCAATACTCCATGTCCTGTGCGTTCAAGTATGTGGCGATCTCCTATGTTTCTATAGTCTCCACTAGACTTTTTGCACAAACACCAACGTCTGCTCCATATGCTTGTGTGTTACCCTGCTTCTTCCATGATGGAAAGTTTTCATTGACCTGTTCCTTTGACTAAAGAAAGGTTGCAAATGTAGCGCTGCTCTTCATGTTATTATTGATGGACATAAGATTTGAACCTGACACTGGCCTTGTTATAGCAAATGTCCCACGTTGTTTGGACATTATCACCCTCAATTTCCTATCTATGGAAGTTTGGGTGGCATTTGTAGGTAGTGCATCGAAGTGACTCTGATGTCTCCTCCACCCTGTTGTCTCGGTGCGACTACATGACATGGTTGTGATCTGTAGTTAGCAACTCTACCTATTTGTGCTACTGGCATTGTACCCTGTGTCGTCAATTGTTGCTCTGGACCTCATTGTGCTCTTCTAATCCTGCTTGTCGACGACTTTCTTCTCTGACAGCTTTGGCAACTTTATTCAATCTGTGTCAGTTGCGTTGTAGTCTGTTCGTTGGCCTCTTCGCATTGACTGTTGTGTAGGTCATTGTTGTTGACAAGTTTTCCCCACCGTCGCCATTGGCCGTTGCGGCCAAGTTTTCAATGTCTTCTGTTGGCTATTCTTTGGTGGCTGTGGCCCGATAACCTTGTCAACCACCACAACTATCACAACTATTTTTTTATTTATATCTTTTCTTTTTAAATTGTTGTTTAATTTTTTTTTGGCCCAGATCTTTAAAAGTTTTTTTTGTTTTTTGTTTTTGTTTTTGTTTGCTTCAGAGGATGCTGGGTTGTATGATCAATTTCTTTGGCCTCCCTTTAAAAGAATTTATGCTCATACGATTGTGGTCGATCCTGGCCTTGACGATCCTATACGAACTTGGCACCTATGATTCAAAGATCAATTTTTTTCAAAGTTTATCTTTTGATACCATGTTAGAATTCCTCCAAACCTAGAACCCAACACTTAAATCCTAGCAAATTAACGATCTACTGATTAAATACAAAATTAGGTTCTCTAACTTAAAAATTCAGTGGAAGCAAATTTATCAATCTCAGTAACAATGACACAATAGATTCTACTCAATCAAATTTAGCTCATCATTTGCTTGATTTAGAACCTACTTGGGCTCTTGTCTTGGGATAATGGCCTAGATGTGCAACAATTGAATCTGATCTAGCTGAGAAGCCCTCCTTGGGTGATCTGGATCTCCTTGTTACCCCCTTCCTCGGACCCATCAAACTTGAGTATCACAGTCACTGAGATCCTCTCTTAGTCTTATGCTTCTGTAGGGTGTGTCTTCTCCTTCTCCATAGCCTTGCTTTTATAACTTTACATTGAGCTAAATCCCTAACCCTAATCTCCAAAGTGATTGACGGTTGTGATTAGATCTCACCTTACTTGAGATTAAATCATAATCACTAAAGTAATTTACATTACTTTTCCTAAATTTACTTTAGCACAGTAAGCCAACATAATAATTATGTGCTTTTCCTAAGTCTAACTTAGGCTAAGTTACAAAAACAACTTGCTTACACTAGAGCTAGTGTCTAAGGAGTCTTTGGGTTAGTTTTGCCTACCAAGACACTTAGGCCCATGTAGAAGTACCTACTTGAGCTACAAGCATCAATATTTAGACATGGAGCAAGAAAAACCCTACTCTATGCATGAAAGCATCCAAAATATCAATAACAAACAATAAAACTTACAAAATCTTCCGTAGTAGGACTCCTTTCAATCACAAAATATTGTCTCAAAGCAAAATCGCATCAAATAGCAAGTCGCATCTAGAGAAGATCACATTATGCCCAAGTAGTGAAAAGGTAGCTAGTTCACTCTCTGATTTACAAAGGACGAATTACATGTATGATGATGAACTGAGAAGTGATGGAGGGACTCTATTTATATTAGCCTTCTCCATCTCACTTTACAAATAAAATGACTAAGAAGCCCTATTGCCAAGTTTACTTTGAGTGTTCCATAAGAAAGAGGTTACAAGCCAATCCCATAACTCAAAAACAAAACAAATATGCTATAAAAGCCCAGACATGTGGGAATAAATGCTCCAAAATTATGATGTCACCCTCAAATGAGCTCAAAAAGCCATCCAAATGGGAGATAAGGGCTAATGAGTGCTATATACTCCAGGAATTGTCTCAAGGATCATGTGCAAGCCATAAAAAGTAACTCCATGCCAACATGTGATGTACAAGGTGCCATACGTCACCTTCAAAGGAGGAAAAGGGGTGATGTGGTACTAAAATAGCTTAGGCGTTGTGGCTTCAAGTTGATGTATAAGCCCTCCCTTTTCATCTCAAGGATGACTGTCATCATTTAGGTTCTGGATCAAGTGATGCCCATCAAATAGTGTCAAGGCCAGCTTGGGGGGCATCCTAGGTCCATTGGGCACATCATCAATATCTCTAACACTGAACATCATGGTTCAACATTTTAGCATCTAGGGTTCCCTCAGGGTATCAAGCATCATGTGAAGCCATGGAATAGCTCAATGCTCTGCTTTGGGTAGGGAACACTTCATCATCAAGGCCAATCTCTCTCTTTGTAGTGGATAGTATGGTCTCTACTCCTCTGTTGAGGATCTAGGAAATCACCTCAAGAGGCCTCTTCTGCCATGATGAGAACCACCTAACAAAACCTTGTCAAGATCAAAGTGTAAATCAACAATCATTAGGTAACTAAAACCAGATGCATCATAGTGGACCATACTATATGTTAGGGGCACAAACAACACTTCACACAAAGATCATCTTCAAATATCTAACTAGACAAAGTCCCATTTAAGTGTTCCCAATCTTAAATTAGGGATAGCTAGATGGATAACCCTCTTAGGTGTTTCCAATCCCCAAGGGTAAGTGTTAGGTCCTAGGTTAACTCATGAATTGATAAGTGCATGTGTAGTTGGTGGTAATGGGGTGGGCATGACTTTAGGGCAGGGTGCTATAGCCAAGTGACCAACTAATGGTGGTCCAACATCTTGAGTGTATAGATGTAAGGAGGGAGAAATCATGGAGGTATGAGTTACCCATTTCCTCGGCTTTGTTTTTGCATCCATTTGGTAGATTTTACTTTATGATAATGTTTTCATATGGGTACATATCTCAGGATCCTGTTGTTTCTGCCTAGCACACACAATTTAGTGAGAAAAATCCCTTAATCCCACAAGGTGTGGCTTGGTGGAAAAACTAAGAGATGGGGCTGTCATCTATTCCCAACTCTCTCCGTTTAAGATCTCTCCTAGGCAAGCTATGGGGGGTGGTCCCTAAATGAAAAACTAAGTTAAAAAGTAATGTGAGATTTCTAGGAGATGTCAAGGTTAATTTGGATTACTTGAGATTATGAGCAATATGAAATGAAATATACTTCAATAACCATCAACACATCAAACAAAGATGAGCATATAAGACCAGTGCCTTCAATATTGCTTTAAAATAAATAACACTTGCTCTAAAATGAAATGTTTCAAAGTGAAACACAAGTAACCCTGTCAATCAAGAAGATGTTAGCAAGATTTGAAATTGTTTCCAAAGAAATGCTTTCCAAATATAATCATTCACAATGCTAGAGCATGTAAGGAGGCAAATAAATTAACTTGCAATATGAAACAAGCTAAAACTTCACTTCGCAAAATGAACAATATGGTACTTGCCCAAGTGAGATAATCAATTCAAAACATTTTCATCATGACAAGTATATAAATAATTTGCAAGTAAAATAGCTTGAAAAGTAAAGTGTGTTAATATGAAATGCACTTAACTAAGGTTAGATGCAATTATCTTGGTTAATTTTAAGCTAGATGCCTAATCTAAGTGAGAGATATTCCTTTTGAACTCTTGCCAAAGGGTAAAAATTGGGGTGACTGTAAGAAAGAGGGGTTGATGACACGATGGTGTCGTTAACGATACCCTTCTCCTCAGTCTTACGAGCCAGGATGTGCCTTCATACCTACAAGGGGACAAGCCACCTCCATAACCGCAGGGTCACACACTTTACCTTACTTTGTACCAATTGGAAGAATTTTCTAAGAAAATCTTTTCCCTATAATGTCTATCAACCAAGCTTATGCTTGGAGGTAAATTAGAAATGTAAGCTAATCTAAAATGCCTAAATGAAATGCAAGTAAGCTTTCCCAAAAAAATAATAAGTTTGCAATGCTTCAAAGTAAGAAAATGGTGCTCAACAATGTATTGCAAATATAACTTTCAATTGGAGATTATCTTGTTAGTAAATTAGAATGATGCAATCAATTTGCTTGAGAAACAAAGTTGTTTCAAGTAGACAATAGAGTGCTCCACTACTCAAGATAACAATGTAGAAAAAAGTGAAGCGTGAACTCAAGTACACATGAAACAATTTGTTACATTAAATGGAAATGAATTAGCAAACAAAATTTGTAATATTCCTAAGGAAGATTTACAGTAAATATACAAAGAAAACATAGACAAAAATCCATAAAATAGTGAACACGCAATTAGACCATGAAAATGCACCACAAACTGCGTTGCTGAGCTCTTTTATTGATAAATAAAGGGTGTACAATATGGTGCTGGAAAGAATGCACCTCGGTTTGCTCAAGGCAAGCTAGCAAAGCCCCAAATGATAAATAAGTCACCCCTCTCCAATCTACTGCTGCGCTGCTCTAGCTCTATGCTGAAGATGCCTAGAAATACGTCGTTGGCTGAATAGAATTGCTGCTAGGGCATTCTCTGTAGCTCAGAAATTTCTGGGATATTAATCCCGACCTCTCCACCAAATACTTAGATTAACTCACGAAGGATTTGGCCAATGGTTGACTCTGGAAATTCGGCCCTATTTCCCCTCAATGGCTCAACTACTGGGTGATTCGACCCACTTGTGAATCCTGCTACAAATGGCCCCTACAATAGCTGCAATCCTAACCAAAAAACTTCCCCGACCTCCTCTCCAAGTTTCAGCCTCAACCACACCCTCACTCCACTTCTCGGAGTGCCTCCACCATGAACTAGTAATCCTTGCGTTGTTGTAGTTGAACCTCTCCCTGAAATCGGACTTGCTGTTGCTGGTACGAAATGAAAAAGGTAAAAATCCCTCCTTGGGCTGGCACTTGAAGTCCACCGAAGCAAGGGTTGAGATCTTCGCTTAGAGACACTCGTGTGCTAAACAACACTTGCAGACTTGGCTTTAGCTCAAGTGTGCTCTTGTCAAAAGGCAGTTTTGCAAATGATGAATGAATGAATAATTGAGTGCCTCTTCCTCCTTTTTTCAAGACGCCTCAAAATTCCCATGTGGGCCCAGCTCGAACTTACCACACCAATTTCGCTCCAATGAGAGCGTATTTCCCATGTGGGTTGAAATTCTCATGAGGTGGCCCCCACGCTCCACTAAAGCTGCAAGATTTCCTCCAGAGCTAATGTTTGGGTGCGTTCTAAGCCAAAAATCATGTGTGGGACCTCTAAACCTACATTTCCTAAGTGCATTCGTCCAATATAGCAAAAATAATCAAAAATTGATATTTCACTTAGCAAAATGCTAAGTGGAAATATCACAGTCTTGCCCGCCAAAACGTTGCGTGTCCTCAAGCAAATATGCAACGAAGGATGCTGAAGTATCTGCTCCCCCTCCCAGGTGGCATCCTCATCTGGTAGATTCCTCCATCTGATCAAAATCTCCTTGATGACCCGGTTTCTCAAATGCCTCTCCTGGGTATCCAAAATGGTCTCTGGTACCAACACTAAATGCCCCTCATCGTCCATAGGAGGTAGTCCTGTAGTTGCTATAACTTGCTATCCCAACGCCTTTTTAAGGCAAGATACATGAAATATGTTGTGCACCCGACTCTCCGAGGGTAGCTCCAACCAATGTTGCACAAAGCGCGATCGGGATTTAATCGGCGCCGGGAAAAAAGCGGAAAAAATCGACAAAAGCGGGAAAAAAGCGGGAAAAAAGCGTTTGGCACAAAAATATTCATTTTTTTTCATTTTTTTTTCAATTTTTTTAATATCTAAACCATCTACAACATAAAATAAATACATTGACACATAAATATGATAAAAAAACTAATATATAAGATGTTTAATATCATTTCTAGCGCTTAAATCACACATAACATTGAATCATGTCCTGAATAGTAAGTCCTGAGTCCCAAGTCCAACTCAGCCTCAAAATATCAACAAAAAATATGATAATGTATCTCATCATGTCATAATGTCATATACAATAAAATGAAAGTCTAATCCTATTGATTTCCTCTGCCCCTCTTGCGAGAAAATGGCACAGCTTTCTCTTTCCCTCTAGATGTAGAAGCTGGTGCCTGTGCTGGTGGAAATGGCAGTGGAGTCTGACGTGCTCTAGAAGCTGAAGAACTAGTAGTAGCAGCTACAGGAGGCTTAGGTGGACGGAGACCACGTCCTCTACTGGTGGTAGTGGTAGCCCGGGTAGGCGGTGTCACCTCCTCCTCCTGCTCCTCCAACTCCTCCTCCTCCTGCTCCTGCTCCTGCTCCTCCTCCTGCTCCTCCTCCTCCTCCCCCTCCTCCTCCCCCTCATCCTGCACTAACCAATCCTCAGTGGGATCCATGAGAGGCCTCTCGGTCTCAACCCTCCATTCAGCAGTGGTGTCAATCCCATCCAATGAGATGGCTTCCGTATCAGGTGTCTTACTCTTCTCTAGTTGTCTCACCCACAATCGAAGATTGTAGTAGACATAGACCATGTCATTAAGTCTATGGGACTCCAACCTGTACAAAGTTCATGAAATAATAATTAATAATTAATATTATAAAAAAAATATTGTTTAAAACTTTAATGAATTCAAAAATTTATTTGGAAATTTGCAATATTTTAAATGTTTAAGTGTTAACCTATTGCGCTTCTTGTTGTGTATTTTTTCAAATACACTCCAATTGCGCTCACATCCCGAGGAGCTGCATGTTTGGCTGAGGATGCGTACGACAAGATTTTGCAAAAGGGGTACTCTGCCACCATACATCTTCCACCATGCGTCTACAACAAAATTACAAATAAAATTTTAAATAAACATAAGAAAAAAATGGAATTTGAAGAAACAATGAAATTTGAAAGTTGAAACAAAGTTACAAAGTACATACTACAAACTAAAAAATACCTGGCATTTTAATCGTCCTATCAATGACAGCCATCTCAAAGCCAAATGTGCCACCTGACAACTTATATTGCTCAATTTGTCTAGAGATCTCCATACGTTCTTCTGGAGATCTCACCATCTTCTGGACACAGGTTAATAATCCTTCCACGACCTCAACATCAAAATTAAACCCACATGCATAAGAAAATGCAGGGTTCAGGAAAAGCCCAGCAGCATGAATGGGACGATGGAGTGTGTTGTTCCATCGCTCATCAATGACTTCCCATAGAAGGAGTTGTCTCTGAAACCCATCATCTCCCTTATCATCATAGTAGGGCCGAATGGCTTCTTTGGCCCTGTCCATGGCTTCATACAAATAGCCCATTGCGGGCTTCTCACCATCAACCAACCGAAGAACCTTTACCAAAGGTTCTGTAACAGCGCACACCTCCTGCACTCCCGCCCAGAAGTCTTCCTGGTATGAAACTAGTCTGCAGACGACCTCTCCTTCTGGTTTGCGGCTCATTGACGAAGCACGCCACTCCTCTGAAAGAAACATTCTCTTCAAATCCCACATAGAATTCAAGAGGGATTGAAGAGATATGAAACTCGTCGCAAACCGTGTAATGGCGGGGCGCACCAACTCTTTGTTGTTGGTGCATTTTCTCATCAAGCTAAGCACAGATGTGTGATTGTAAATAAATTTTGTGATGCTTTTTGATGAGTCAACAACCTCTTTGACAAAGGGAATTTTCCCTATGTCCTCTAACATCAAATCAATACAATGGGCAGCACAAGGTGTCCAAAATAAAGCAGGATGCCTGTCCATAAGCATTCTACCAGCAGCAACATAATTTGCAGCATTGTCCGTTATGACTTGGACAACATTTTCTGCACCCACCTCCAAAATAAACACATCCAGCAAATCACATAAAGTTCTTGCATCTTTGATTTGATGAGTTGCATCAACAGATTTGATAAACATAGTCCCCTTGGGACAACTAACCAAGAAGTTTATAAGGGTTCTCCCCTTTTGGTCAGTCCAACCATCTGACATAACAGTGCATCCTGTTTGTGCCCATGATGCCCTAAAATCCTCCAATCTTTGGGTGCAGTCACGCTTTTCATCTTGAAGAAGCCGACCTCTGAAATCATGAAGAGAAGGGATTTTGTACCCCGGGCCAACACTGGCAATAGCATCAACAGTAGGTTGGAAAAATGGATTACTCCTTACAATGCTAAAAGGAATATCACTCCAGAGGAGAAATTTTGTCATCAACTTGTCAGCTTGTTCTTTTTCAGTTCTTTTTAGCATTGAACCAATAGTTGGTTGTGAACCAGGTGTGGTTCGAGGAACAAAATATGATGATGCAGCTACCGGATTGACTGACGTTGCAGTAGAACCAGTGCCACTTGGCCCACTTCCTTCAACTGACCTTTTTAGTTGCCTTTTGAGTTCTTCTTTGGCATCTCTAGTGTGCTCTAATTCTCCCAATGCTCTCATGGCTTTTTGGATAATTTCAGCATTTGTATTTAGACAGGGCCCCACATCCTGTCCAGGGATTTGTGCAAGGTGGAACTTCAACTTGTACACCCCCCCGAATATTTCCTTTCCACACAACTTGCAATACAAGTTTTGTCTATCATTCGGAGTTTTAGGGTCACCATATTCCCAGAAAGGATCCAATTTCCTTGGCATGTTTGTTTTTGAATTTTGAATTTGCAAACCTATGGAAAAATAAGGATTAGGAAATAGGAATTTAGGATTACATAATACAAATTACAATTTAGCATTTGCAAAATTACAAGTTAATTATTTCCAAAATCCCAATTTCTAAACCCAAGTTACCCAACCAAATGCCAATGGCAAATGCCAAAAAACAATGAAAATTCAAAAAAAATAAACAATGTTTAAAAAAAATGAGAAAATAAAAATAAAAAATTGGTTCTCATAGTCATAACAAATTACCCATCCCAAATCAATGAAAAATTTCAAAAAATTCTTTAAAAACAATGAAAACCAAAGTTTTTAT
Source organism: Pinus tabuliformis (assembly GCA_031772625.1). NCBI lineage: Eukaryota > Viridiplantae > Streptophyta > Pinopsida > Pinales > Pinaceae > Pinus > Pinus tabuliformis. The sequence goes on along the minus strand of CM062805.1, from coordinate 1,156,820,617 downwards.
AGAAGCAAAACCAAAAAAAATTAATCTACATACCTCTTTTATGGACAAATTGGTGATCTTGGCTTGGATTCCTCCTAAAAACGCTTGGATTCGCTCCCAAATCCGACGGAAACCCTTCAGCTCCTCTCCCTCACCTCTTCTCCTCCTCCTCCGCGCGGCGACAGCACAATGAATTAAAAAAAAATCGAATTTGCCATATAAAACCCCGCTGCCCGCGCCTCCAACGATTTTTACGCAAAAAATCGCGATTTTTTGAAAAAATCGCGATTTTTTCGATAAAAATCGGTATAAAAAAAAAGTGGCGATTTTTACGGATAAAAATCGCGATTTGATCGGGCAGAGGAAAAAATTGCGATTTTCTGATAAAATCGCGATTTTATCGCGATTTTAACAACACTGGCTCCAACGCATATGCTACCTCCCTAACCCTCTGAGTGACTCGATACGTTCCATAGAAGCGGGGTTTGAGCTTCTTGCCCCCCTTCTTTTTGAGTGAAGACTGTCGATACGGTTGAAGCCTCAAAAAGACCAGGGCAACTTCTTCGAATTGCCTCTCAACTCTACCCCTTTCTGCATAAAGCTTCTGTTGGTTTTGGGCCATCCGCATGTTGTCTTTAAGAGCCCTCAAAATGTCTTGGCTCTCCTGTATCCAATCCTTGGCCCTTGGGGCCCCGTAGTGTCCAAACATAATGTCAGTGAAAGACAATGCACCATAACTATACAAAGCTCGGAATGGAGACATACCTATGGACATGTGGTATGTAGTGTTGTAGCACTATTCACCCAAGTGCAGCCACCATATCCATTATCACTGTTGACTTTTCACATAGTTATGCAAGTAGCCCTCTAGCTACCTGTTAACTATCTCTGTGTGCTCGTTCATCTGAGGGTGATAGCTAGTACTCGGAGTGAGCTTAGTGTCCACTAACTGAAATAACTCTTGCCAGAATCCACCCATCTCAAAATATGTCTCATCCTCTACATCGCTGTCAGAGAAGACCTCAATATAATGGGCCTCGCCTGCTGCACATATGTGGCCTGGTGCCCACGACTCCTGACAGGTGAAACACAATTTCCTCCTCCTGAGGTCTCCCCGAGGAGGAAGTTGTATTTACTATGATATTTACAGTAGAACATTGTAAATAACTTGCACGGATTAACAAGTAGGAGAAGTAATGTCAGTTTACCGCTGTAGGGATTCCGGGTTTAGGAATTTTCACATGGTATCAAAGTTGCAGGTGAAGCAAGAGGAGCAGAGCTGGAAGACCCAGCACTGAAGGAAGAAGGGAATTCGAAATTCCTGCAGAGGTAATAATGCGAATCCCCAGAGGGTTTGTGCAGTTTAGGTTAGAAGGGCTAGACTTTCTTGGTAAATCTCTCTCTGAGTGAGTCGACAAAGAGGTAAGATTTCCAAATCGAAATCAGTGAGCGACAAAGGGAGCAATGTAGCAGAAGCTTTAGCAAAGAGGGGTTTTCTGGTGGGACGCAGTTTTTTGTAGGCAGTTGTTGGGCGGAAAGGCGACAGAGGGAAGAGAGAGACACAGTTGAGGGAATTCTTCCTTAGAGGACTTCTAGCCAAGGAGTTTGAATTATCACTAGCTTAGCAGCAGTGGAGAGGAGCAGATCTACAAGCTCAAGAAGGGAGTGCGTAGGCTAGTCTAGTGCTGCGCAAAGGAGAGAGGAGGCTATTTGACTTTTTCGATTTGCAGAGATGGCAACCAGTGGATTGAGAGATCATGATAGGTTGGATGGGGCATCCAACTATGTGATCTGGGAGGCAAGGATGTCTTTCCTTCTGGATGAGAGTTTTCTCAAAATGTATGTCGATAGCATGGTAGCTGAGTCCGCAAATCTAGATCCGATCAAGAAGTATAAGGGACAAATGGTGAAGACAAAAAGAATGATCCTCGATGGAGGGAAGGATCATATAGTCTGTCACATCACTGGTAGAAACACTGCCAAGGAGATGTGGGATGCATTGTCGATTCTTTATCAAGGATCTTCTAAGCAGCGGAAGATGTACTTGGAGCGGAAGATGAGGTCCACACAGATGTAGAAGGGGGAACTGATTGATCCGTTCCTCACGAAGCTTCAGGAGACTTGAGATGAATTGGCAGCTGTGGGGTCAACACCTCAAGGTTCTGAGATGGTAACACTGACCTTAAATTCAGTATCTAAGGAGTGGCAAGTCTTTTTCTAGAGTATCTTGGGCAGGGCGACTTTTCCAAACTGGGATAAGATGTGGGCAGCTCTTAAGCAAGAGTAGCTGAGGAGGGACTTGGTCAAGTGTAAACTTGATGGAAGCCGCAACAGTGGGACGAAGCCTAAGGAGGAGGATGAGAATGCAGCCCTTGCATCCAAGGGGCAGCAGGAGCAACGAAAGAAGAAGAAAGATGTTTCGAAGATCAAATGCTTCAGGTGTGGTGAATTCGGTCACTACGCAACACAGTGTCCTCTCAGGAAGAAGGACAAAGATGAGAAGCATGATCCGAAGGTTGCAGCTGCGAAGATCGAGGAGGATGAGTTTGCCATGACACCTGAGATACCTCCTGGAGGGAGGTGGGTTGAATTAGAGTTTTAGTTTGAAAGAGCTACAGATGGGCAGGATCCTTGAGGAGCCCACCTCTCGGATCAATTCCTTGCTACGGGAGGCCATATCAGAGGTAGCAGGATGGACCAATGTCAGTTGGTGTAGAGGAGTGCCAGAGTGACAGTGGCAGAGGCTAGTAGCACCAGAGAGTGAGCAACGCAGAGCAAAGTTGGCAGCAGTGCAGATGGCACAGAACGGAGGTCAACAGCAGCGCAGAGGCTTTAAAGGGTCAGCGTAGAAACTAGCAACAGTCAGACTCCAACAACGAGATACATCATACTAAACACCAATCCAGTAATTTGGGATGCTTTTTCGTTGTTGATGCAGTAGCAATAGCAGTTGGAGAAGGTTGCAACGCAGATGCAGTTGGCAGTGGCAGTGGCAGCAGCAGCACAAATGCAGAACTGAGAGGGAGTTGCAGTGTTGATAATGGCAGGGTCAGCAACAGTACAGATGCAACATTTGCACAGTGGTTGGTGGATAGGATGTCAGGCATGAACAACGCAGAAGGAGATGTTATAGAATAGAGTGATGCTTTAGCAGGTTGCATTGCTAGAGCACATTCCTTGCTAAGAGGGAGTGTTGATTTATGGTAGCATCAGATGTGCTCTAAGTCTCAAAATTTGCAGGGAGGCTTAGACAAATGCATTCTCCAATACCCAGAAATCATTTTAGGAAATTCCACTTGGAGACAGTTTTATTAAAATAATTAATTATTTTAATGGGACCCTAAGTCTAAACTTAGGAAATTAAAATAATTAATGGGTATTAATCTAAATTGTGGGTGTAACTTCTAGAAGAAGACGAGGATCAAGCCAAAATTATCTAAGCCATTAATTAGAAGTTAATCTGGGCCGTTGGTTGTCCAACAGAAAGATATAAGAAGAGGCTTGAGGTGCACTTGGAGAACACACAGAGGGGAGATCAAAAGGTTGATTTTCCGACGCAGAGCAGTTGTCGGAGAGATTTTCGATAGTGATATATTGCAGAGAGAGGTAGGGATAGTATCCAAAGGGAAATCTTTCCCGATTGGAGAATACTCAGCAGAGAAGAGAGAGAGATATCTAGTAGAGGCAGTGCAAAGCCACGTAGAGGCAGCATAGGTTGACGCAGAGGCAATGCAAAAGCCTTGAGGGAGTCCGAAATTTGTTGGAGGGTTCGATTTCTATAGCTAGAAGCTGGGGTGTGAGACTAAGAGACTAGAAGTCCAAATCTCAAAGGCAAATCGATCAACCAGGAAGAGTGATGCAGGTCCTAGATAGTGTGACGCTAGGCTGACACATACACTCTGCAGAGGTAGTCAGGGGTTGTTCATTCAAGGGTTGGATCAGCTAGGACTTCCAGTGATAGTGTGAGGTAATCTCACAAATCTCTCTGTCAATGATATTCTCTGTAACTAGATTGCCGGGAAGGCATCCAGAAGTTGTATTCACGTTGAAGTTTCTAAGTCTAACAGTTAGAAACCTTCCATGTACTTTCTGATTTATTCCTTCCTACTTGTTCTGATTAATTAACAAGTTATTTACTATGTAAATACTGAAAATAAACACAAGTACATCCTCAACACATTACAGATCATCAACTGAAGGAAACAGAAACAAGCACACAAATGACACCGTTATTTTTGGACTAATGTCCCCGAAAAAACCCAATGCGGGAAAACCGGTGCAACTATCTGGAGGTTTGATTTATTAAGCAATTTCAGAAAACAATCTGGGTGCCAAATTTGGCTCACCCAACAGAGAAAAATCTGCGTAGTGGTACCTTTCCTTTGGAGACAGATGCTCTGGCTAAAACCCCGGATAAACACTCCGGCAACTCCTTAGCTCCAAGTTGCCCCACGAAAAACCCCAACGTCAACCTCTAGGGACTGCGTTAGCCTCTTCTGCCCTCTGCGTCATCTTTCCGGTAGTTTCGACAGTTCCTGGTAGTTCCGGCTTCTGCTCTCTGCGTCAGCTTTCTGGGCAGTTCCGGCTTCTACCCTCTGCGTCAGCTTTCCCGACAGTTCCGGTGGTTCTCGACAGTTCCGGCTGTTTCCGACAGTTTCGGCTTCTGTCCTCTGCATCAGCTTTCCCGGCTGTTCTGGCAGTTCCAGCAGTTCTGGCTTTTGCCCTCTGCATCAACTTTCCTAGCTGCTGCGTTGATCCTCCCGACATTATCTCTGCCTCTTTGCTTCTGTATTTATTGCCCCTCAATTGCAACTCCAGATCACTCTCTCAACTTTCTCAGCAAACCTAGCCCCAGAAAGTCGAAATCTTGATCTCTTGTTGTGTTCTCCAAGTGACTCTCAAGCCTTCTCTTATACTTTTCTCGTTGACAAATCAACGGTCGAGATTAAGTCCCTAATCAATGGAAAAGATTAGGTCTGGCTTGATCCATGACTCTTGGACCATTCTAACACAGTTTTATATTCATTCACATTAATATTTTAATTTCCCTAATTTTAGACTTAGGGACTCCATTAAAAATATGAATTATTTTAATATCTCCCAAATTGTTTAGAATCTGCCCAGACTTTTTCTGGGTATTGGAGATGTCATGTGCCTTAGCCTCTCCACCAAATCTTGTGGCTAGAGCAAATCCGATGCTACCCCAAATCAATAATTCAGAAATTACTACTACATAATAATAAAATCCTCAGAGCTGCTGCACTGATTTTCCTGCATTGAGTTTTTCCGGGGACATTTGTCCAAAAATAACTGTGTAGATGTGTTGTATCTCTTTCTTGTTTAGTTTCTTGTTTCCGCATATACTTTAATTAAGTGAAGGATGCAGTTGTATTTACTTCGATATTTACAGTAGAACACCGTAAATAACTTTCATGGATTAACAAGTAGGAGAAGTAACATCAGTTTATTGCAGTAGGGATTCCGAGTTTAAGAATTTTCATAGGAGACACTCTTGTGCTAAACAACACTTGCAGACTTGGCTCCAGCTCAAGCGTGCTCTTGTCAAAATACAGTTTTGCAAATGATGAATGAATGAATAATTGAGTGCCTCTTCCTCCTTTTGCCAAGATGCCTCCAAAATGCCCATGTGCGCCCAACTCAAACTTCCCACACCAATTCCGCTCCAATGAGAGTGTATTTCCCATGTGGGCCGAAGTTCTCATGAAGTGGCCCCCATGCTCCACTAAAGGCGGAATATTTCCCCTAGCTCTAATGTTTGGGTGTGTTCTAAGCCAAAAATCATGTGTGGGACCTCTAAACCCACATTTCCTAAGCGCATCCATGCAATATAGCAAAAATGATCAAAATTGATATTTCACTTAGCAAAATGCTAAGTGGGAATATCAAAAAATTAAAGCTGGCTAGAAATAAAAAGGCTTGCATGTGAAGAGTGGATTGCTCAAAGTAAAGTGCTTAAAATAGAGAATTCAAAGCCTTAAGTTGAATTGTAGTAAACTTATCTAAACGAAATAAAAATGTGATGAGTGAGGTTGTGTAAATTTTAAACAGACAATTAAAATGGAAACCAAGAAAATGAAAAAGTTAATCCACCCACATATTTCTCTCCTTAAATGGAGAGAAAGAATGCCATGGGTAAAACCCATACTCCCACAAGAAAATAGATATTTTATTAGCTTTTTTACAATGAGTGGAAGGCCCCTTAATGGGATGCCCCAAAGTAGGAGAAATTTACAAGATATAGATGCTTAGGAACTAGGATCTCCTTCCAAGAAGTGGCAACCACAAATGGCCAATGAACAACTCTTGAAGTCTAAAAATTACAAGTGTCCAAACACCCACGACCAAGCTAGTCTTCTGCTGTCTAAGATTACCCATGACCTCCCTAATGTTGATGCTCATGTGCTCTTGGGGTCCTACAACAAATAGTTAATGTTTCAAGCTTTAGCTTCCTCAATCCTGTCAAAACAAAGAGTGAGCATAGTCCATAAATAAATCTGATATTTTGTAAAACCCACACTCAAATTTAGTGTAAAACAAAGAGGAATTTTAGCAAATATAATCTTCAAATATTCTACAAAATTTAGACAAAGGAATTAGAGCAAAACTCCAATTCTTGCCTAATTTTCCACATGCTCTTAAATAGCGAAATAAAATCATTATTAGCACAAGAAATTGAGACAAATGATTTTAAATGAATTTGGATTTTGAAACACAAGCTAAAAACCAAGGATCCCTGTAACACAAAATCGTAAGATGAAGCCTTGGGAGATGACAAATGCGGGTTCTTCAATGAACTTGCTCATGAGTGGGATGATTCCTCTAAGAATTTCCCCTCATGTTTGAGGCTTGATCCAAGAGATGTCTCTACACAACTTCAAATACACATTAGATCCACATGGGTTAAAATAAATACAATAATAAAGAGATCTTAGAGATTTATTGAAAAATCAACTGAAACTTTCTCTATCTAGAGCAAACTCTCAAAAGAAAATGTCAGTGTGAAATAGCTATACATTAACAAATCTCTAAAAGCATAATGGAAACTAATGAACACAATAGCATAAGTAGAAAATGATACACAATGATCAAGATATTACCATGCTTGAGAAGAACAACACCTCATATGTGAATGCCAAAGTCTCTTATTGTAATAGAACATAAGTGTACATAAGAGCAGAGATTCTTCAAGCATAATAGCTCATTTTCAATGGATCCATAGCGAAAGCCGATGGCTCTATTATATAGAAGTTTGGGAGTCAATTCCAAGGCAAATGGTGACAATCCCAAAGGAAATGGGTGATAGTCCCAATGCTCCTTCATGCATATTCAAATTTCCCAAGTTGTATCAAGAATCCCACAAGAAAAATCGAATTCCATGATGAAATGACAAGTGTAGAAGAGTAGGGACCCATTTGGGGTCAATTTCCCACAAAAATCTCTGCCAAATATTTGTCGAAGGAAATGTAACTAGGTTCGGTCTTCATAAATGTACTTTTGATATTTGTACTTGTTCAAGAAAAGAAATATTATTTTTATAATATATATCAATGAGTTTCTTGCTCATTGAAATAAGTCTAGCACATGTTAAGTGGTATAGGTGAGTCAAATAGTCAAAAGGAAATGTTGAAGGCCTTAAGGGCATGTTACACCATGTATGATTATGTATTAGGGTCAGGATAATACCTCCAAGCAAAGCCAAGTCTCCCCCTATGCAAAGGCACCATCAGAGAAGCTCCTTCAAGCATGCTACACCACCAAAGAAACTATCCGAAGCTTGCATAACAAGTCGGTCTAAAACGAGGGACAATCCTCTATAAATAGAGGCTGTCCACTCCATTACAACGCCAACCAAGATAGCTCTGAAATCCGAGAAGAGAAGAGGCTAAGAAAAGGACGAAGAAGAGGTCTTCTAGGGCAATGAAGGAAGAGAGAAAGAAGCCGAGGTGGAAGGCACTGTTTTTCTAGGGTTAACACAACCACATGTGCGAGAAAGGAAGGGTCTGCCAGAAGTCATTACAGCAGAAACCCACAGTGACATATATCTCTGTTTTGGGCTAGTAAACAAGGCCTATAAGGCCTCCCAATCAAGTGAAGAAGGAAAGAGACCACAACAACAAGTAAACCACCAGACGTGCGAGAATTTAGGGCTGCAGGACAGTCACATCAAGTCTGCACCTACACCTTGAAGAAGGAGCTCATTTGGTCAAGAGGAAGGAAGGGATCATCACAAGAAATGGGGCTCATCAAAAGGTGTCTCTTCTAGAGCAAGTGTTACAAGGTCTATCAACAGTTGAAAGAAGAATGAAGTGCTGAAAGAAGGAAGACGAAGTGCTAGGGAAATAAAGTGCAGGAAAAAGGAAGGACTTGACTTGTGCTTGGAGGATATTCAAGTCAGGGGTCTAGGGTTTGGCATTGATCAATAAGAAGCTTCAATAAGAGAAGCTTACTAAAGGGTTTTCCTCTCAAAGAGAAGAGAGGTTTTGGCCCTAACAGAGAGCCAACATCTTGTTCTTGTTCTTATGTTTTGGTAGCAGTTTGATGAAGTACACACACATGCATTAATAATAAGAAGAAGAAGATTAAGCTAACAAGAAAAAGTAAAAAGACTCCACAAATTGTTATCAAGTAATGAAGAATCACACTCCACTTATTTGCCCTAAATTTTTCAACAATTTTCTCCCAAATCCTTCCAAATGTGCATTAACTCCACAAATTCAAATTCATTTATTGCTAGATATTTGATTTTCATGAGTGGGCCATGTATTTATGATGCAAGGTGTCAAATCATCCTCTACTTGTCCTTTGACTTGAGATAATTTCCAAGTCATTTCCATGTCATTTTGTCACATAGAGCTATTTATTTTCTCCATTTAATTTATTTCTAGATTAATTTATTGCTAGATTTCCCACTAAACTTAGACAGAGTGGGTTTTGAGGGTCTAGCCACATTTTAAACACCTCAAAGCATGTCAGAGTAGAAAGTTGAAGGTGAGAGGTGTAATTTTGAGCACACATACCCCATACAAATTCTTTAGACATCACTTATTACATATTACATTCAGATTTTATTCAAATTTCCACCCTGTGGGAAATTTAAAAAATTAAAAAAATGATGCCTAGACCTAATCAAATTCTACAAAATTTTACGAGTGATCTAGTATGGTAATATACAATGACTTTAGACACTGGAATTCACCTAAGGCCTCGCCTTCAAGCTGTACTCCGGCTTCGGGTTATGCTTGGAGGAAAAAACTCAATTAATTATTAAGTCCTTGTAAGGATATAATAATTAACCAAGTGAAAAAACCTCCCAGAGTATACTCACTTGATGACAAGGTCCCAAGTTATCTAGACCTGTTACATGATTCAACTCATCATACTAGCATCACTTTACAACATCCCTGTAGGGCTTGTGGAATCTGAGTACAACAAAAGAAGATGAGAAGAAGTAGAGTTGAAAAACTCTGATGATATGGTGAACTCTGATGGTACATGAAGCTTTTGATACATGCTTGGGCATGGAGTCCTCAAAAATCTTTGGGTACACTTCAGTGGTTAACAGATTCCAAGCTTGCCTTTGAGAGATTTAGCATTTGTTACTCTTTAATGATGTTGCAGTGTATCACTCATCAGGGTTGGGACAATACAATGTTCCTTTTTATGGATGGAGTATCCATTGCTATAGGAATTGGGTGACAGCTAATGAGGGGGGTAGAGCTCATGCTAGGATTTTTCCCACGTGCTAATGTTTTTCCTAGCCAGCTTTTCCATTTCATATTTTTTTTTCATTGTGACTTTCATTGATTTTATCTTTCTTTTAGATGCATCAACGTCTAGGGAAAATTTTTCTGGCCTAGAGCCAAGGATGAGGATGAGAAGGCGTCCATGCCCATGACCAATGGCCACCCACCCAAAGAATGGATATGGAATAGAGCGAATGATGGAAAGTTGCAAGTGTGGAATGTCATGGGCACACTACTTCATTCAGAGTCCCCCCAATAGTATCCTTCCAATAACCCTAAGGCCTTAGAGGGGGTCCCATTGGACTAGGATCCAAGACTAACATACAGTCTAGATTGGTCAATCATCTGGATCACCCTATGCTTCATATTAGTATGCGGCAAAACAATATGTAAAAGCACATGATTACAAAATGGTTAAAGTACTTGCTGATGGATGACCCACCTTCTTTCAATAAAGAATGCTAGATGGGAGAAAGAAATCTGATCAAAAAGCAAATATGTGGAAGGTCCATGGCATCATGTCAAGTGTTGATCAATAGGGCTGTTGGCTGATAGACTATCCAAGGAGGAAAAAAATTTCTTTTATGGGTTACCCACTTTATGGTGGGTAATAGTCACCACTAAAATATAAAGGGGGCTGTTGCTGAGGTGACAATGGTGACATCCTTGTTTTGTTGCACATCTCCCTTTCATTGTGAGGTTTTGCACCAAGGTGAAATATTTTGCAGCAACATAGCCCACCTAAGGACGGGTGGAAATTACTTCTACAAATGTGAACTTGAACAAATTGCCATCCCAAGTAATCTCTAGCTCTAAGCATTCAATTTCTAGCCACACATTTACATAGAAAACATATACAAATCTGAAAATATAAATTGCTGAAAATTTATAGTAGTTTTGTTAATTTTCCACTGTTCTATGTTGTTACAATCACTCTAGCCCAATTCTTAACTTCAATTAGCAATCAATTCAATCTTCCAATGATCAAAAGCAATTGTAGATAGAACCAGTGTGGAAAAAGCCTGCAAAAAACCGCGATTTAATCCTAAAAACGCGATTTTTGAACTAAATGATTTAATCCTCCGACTTTTTGGCGACCTTTTCACAAAGGAAAAAATTGCGATTTTTTTGTTATACTCCGGATTTAATCGGGAGTTGACCCAAAAATTCAGCCTCCCTTCCCAGGCCACGGATAAAGAGGCTGCAAAGGTGAAAAAACTGTAAATTGAAGCTTTGATCCATGCATTTTCAAGTTATTGCATTGTATTGTTTGTCATACTTCTTGCGAGCATAGTAGTCTCATTTGTAATCTGTTAGTTTTGAGGTTAGGATATGTTTTTGTTTTCCAAGGAAAAACAAATCTTTATACTTCATATTTCTAGTTAGAAAGCAAAGTCTACATTGGCTAAGCCTCCAGGCTTTCAGTGATCCAGAGTCTAAGAGCCACTGCCCCTTCAAAAGATTACAAATGTACCAAAAGGACAGGCATAGAACAGTCTTCTGTAGAAAGAACCCCACACCATAAAAAACATTGTTACAATTGTTGAATGTTTCCAGAAGAAACAACAAAGAGGTCATGAAGATCAAACAACAACAACTTGTCCAATAAAAACAAAACCAGTGCCTCAAAAAAGAATCCATTTTTCAGATAGGAACAAAGTACCTATGAAATCTTGTGACAACAAAGATCCTTCCTGCAATGAGAGCACGTTTTGAAAGGGAATCTTCTTTAGTGGTGAACTCCCTGTAAATGCATTATGTATCAAAAGTGGATTTTACCTCCAAGAGTTTTTGAATGATAGATGCCAAGGCTAGGTTAGTAATCTGACATCTACTGTTTTCTCAGAAAATAAGCAGCTTGGAGTCACCAAGCGTTAATTTTCACATCTACTGTGATACTCACTGTTAATTTTCATTGGACCTACCGCCTGACACCTTATTACCCAAGCAGATTACAATCTACTGAATAAATGCATACCTTATTTCTTAATACAATTAGCAGAAACAAAAATTAAAAGGGGAAGAGGATCTCAGTGACTGATGACTTGATGACTTTTAGATGACTCATGATATACATTTATTATATTTTTTGTTGATATTTTGACTCTTGAGAGTTGAGACTCAGAGAGGACTCAAAATTCAGGAGTTGATTCACTATTTTGATATGTGATGTAGCACTAGACTTCATATACATATTATATATTAGCTTTCTTTACATGTTTATGTGGAAATGCATTTATTTGATGTTGTGGATACTCTAGATGTTAAAAAAATAAAAAATAAAATGAATAATTTTGTGTTTTTTTAAATTTTGCAGATTTTTTCAAAAAACTCCCGACTTTGACAAATTTTTCAACTTTTGGACCCTTGCCGAATTAATCCCGACTTCGACGTTTTCCACATTGGATAGAACAATGAAGTTAGAAGTTATCTCTTGTGGAGGAGATGTTGGAGATGACGATCAAACATATTCGTTCACTCACTAGTGTTCACTCCTATGATGAGATGTGACTAGGAGAACAGAGTTGCACATGTCCTTTCTCTAGCTTAAGTCTTCACTTGTATTCTCTTTCTATTGAGGTGCAAAGGTTTTTGGGTCTTGGAGTTTCTTGGAGTATGTTTGAGTTCTAGGGTTAGTATGTTTGAGTTCTAGGGTTAGGGTTTATCCCTTAGAGATTAGGGATTACGGTTTTTGCTTTGAGAGAACCCGAGGGTGGATTTGTGATGAAGAAGAGAAGAGGAGGATGTCTTGCCTTGGAGATTGTGTTGGAGAGATTCTTGCGCTTGGATATTGTTGGTTGAGCTACGTTTGATGATTAACCCTAGTTAGGGTTTTTGGGATAGTTGGAGTTTTTATACTAGGCTTGAGAAGGCTGTGATATGTACCTTTACTTCATCTTGAGCTTCTATATAAAATTTCCAGCTGTGCACATCTTGTGTCATTTTCAGATTTCAATTTCAGTGATATTTGTTTTTTATGCTTTACTATTTACAGTGATTTATGTCCTGATTGGACATAAGTAAAAGGGAAAATTGTTAAGTGCTTTGATACCTAAGAATAATACAAGGGGCTAATTTTATTGCATCTATATTGCTGTAGAAGTGCATTTTCATATCTGATCACTGGTTGATAAGTTTCCCTAGAAGGGGCTTAAACTTGCCTCTTTGATTGGTATCTTTTCTCCTTGAATTGTTGGAAGTTTGGGGCTCTTTAAAGTGAATTATTGGATCTTTCTATACTATAATTGACAGGAGTCCTTAAGGCTGGAAATCTAGGGCTATATCTAGGAAGCCTTCTAGGAAGACGGTGAAATTTCAGTTTTTCATTAATTGTTGAAGTGCATGAAATTTATCACATCTCTTTCTATTATTTTCTGTTATCTTGAACAGAGCTATTCCACTCTCTTATCTTCAAGTGGTAGTTTACCTTTAGATGGTAGGCCCTGCAAGGATCCTCTAGTTTCAGACCCATCAGGTTGATGACATTTTTCTTCCAGCCTATTTTAGCTATAGAGCTGTTGAATGTCCAATAAACGCAAAAACCATGGCCACTAATGTCTGTAGAGTAGTAAGGAAGTGCCCTTATTCCTATGTTGCCTTGAGACCATTCATTTATACCAAGAAGTTACCTAGACCTGGTAGTGCCAACAGCCAGTTTCAGGTGTCTATTGCCCTCTTGCATTCCGAAGATAGATTTTGCAGGTAGTTGTTGAAGAATCTAGAGCATCTAGGTAGGATGAGATTCTCTTCTGATGATAACAATTTGTGAGGTACTTTTTACTTTTTCTTATTAGCATAATCTTCTTCTTGTTATTATTAGTGCGTGTTCTCTTACTTCATCAAATAGTTACCAAAGCAAAAGAGACAAGAACATAAGATATTGGCTCTCAGCCAGGGTAAAACCTCTCTCTCCTAGAGAGGAAAACCCTTCTGCAAACTTCTCTTTATTGAAGTTTCAATTGAAAAATGCCAAACCCTAGACCCTTAACAAGAAGATCCTCCAAGCACAAGTCAAGCCTTTCCCTTTGATCCGAGATTATTTCTTCTTGCAGAACTTTGACCTCCTCCTTCGTCCTTCTTTCACTTATGACTTTTCTGCAGCAATTCCTAGTCATGCATACCCTAGAAGAGATATTCTTCTTTTCTTCCTTCACTTGAGATGGAGCCTTCCTTTGATCAAGGAGAAGACCTTGTTCATAACCCAACCAAGCTCTATTTTCTTCACTGTAGTTACAGATCTGGGACAGCAGCTGTATGGCTCCTTTTTCGTTGCACGTGTGGGGGATACCTTCAAGAATTGATGCTTTGCTTGTTCTCTTTCCAGTAAGAGGCCTAATCAGCACTCTTTTACCAGCCCAATCAAGCCTCTTAGTATGACTGTAATAGTAGGTCTGATATGGCAGCTGAATGAGCCTCTTTTCTTTCGCATGTGTGACTGTAATTGGGCCAGAAATAGATCTTCCAAACTTGGCTTTCTTCCCTTCCTTCTTCGCTGAAGTAGAGACAACTTCTCTTGCTTTTTCACACTCTTTCCTAGCCCTGTCCTTTGCTGATTTCAGAGATCACTTGCTTCCACTTGGGTGAGGTCGAATGGCCCTATATATAGGAGTCTGTCCCTCCTATTTGGCCGACTTCATCAATTGAGGCTGACTTATCCTTCAAATTCCAAATTACTACTTTTGTTGAGGCCGACATATGGAGGAGGCTTATGACTTTGTTTGGAGGTCATTCTTTGATTCTAATACCTAGATTTACATAGTGTGACATGCCCTCATGGGTCTTTAACAATTGCATTGACTCTTTGAATTTCCTAGAAGCACTTCAACATGTGCTTAACCTATCAAATGGACAAGAAATCCATTCTTGATAATGAGAAAAATAATAATTCTTTTCTTTTACAAGTACAAAGATGAAAATTACGTTTATGAAGAGCGAACCTAGTTACACTTTCTTCAATAGTAGGCACTCATCACCAAGTTTCTCTCTTCCATATTTCCAATAGGGACTTTAAAACATGAGGGGATCTTCAACAAGGAGCACTTGTTTCCCCTCACAAGATAGTATAGCCCAATCTTTGCTCTTGCCATTCTCTAGAAAATATTATCAGGCTCAGCATTGGGGCTTACCCGGTGGTTTAAGGACATTGGGCTCCTTTGATTCTGATGCATATTAGGATTCTTTCCACCTTGCCTTTTGCAGGTAATTCGACCAAGTTTCTTTGTTATAGGAGTGCTTGTTCTTCTCTTCTTTCCTTGTCATACAGGACTAATTTCTAGTTAATTGTCTATGGCTTACCTCTTTATATTGTTATTTTGTTTTGGCCCTTTTATTAATCTAGATTCTATTTTTTGACGAGATGCTGGAGGTACTTTCGCGTTTGCATTGTAGTTTGGTGTACATTCGAGTCTTGTTGACATGTTTTGGCCTTTTGTGGACATTGTTATAATTTCTTTCTTTCAGTTTTCAGGATGTACATTTTTACTGAGAACAGATTTTGCAATTTTACTGCATTTTATCATATTTCAGCAATCGCTTTTAGATGTAATTGTAATTTTCTCAGTTCAGCTCTTTGCTAGGTTTTTCCCTTCATTGTTTGATGGAGTAGTAAAAGATATCCTTCAGCTGCTTAAGGATGATAATGATTACATTAAAGAGGGAGTGGTGCAAATTTTGGCTGAGACTGGTACCATCCATGAAAAGATAATTGAGACAAATGGGTAAGTTAAATAATAGGTCTATCTATTTCTTTATTAAAGCATTTATTATACTGTATTTTTTCTCTTATGTACAAATAACTGGCTTGGCATGCAGCCCTGTAGATCTTCTTCTTGAAAATTTATGCCTAGAAGGTAGTCGAAAGCAGGCCAAGTATGCAGTGCAGGCTATTGTTGCAATAAAAAAGGATTTTGGACCCAGGGCACTTTCTGTATTATACAAGGTGGCATGCACTGCAAGCTTTCATGATATACATCTTATGTACAGATTTCTAGTTGTAGTCTATCTCTACGTTTTGATCATTTTTAAGCTTTATTACTTACACATTAACTGGAGTGTAACTTTTGTTACTTGATTTGAAAATTCATTTAATGTACAGAGACTTGTTGATACATTGGAAAGTGGTGAACATCTGGCAACGGTACTGCAATCCTTAGGTTGCATTGCTCAAACTGCAGTGTCAGTTTTTGAGACTCGTGAGGATGACATTATTCAGTTTATCTGTCGTAAACTTCTTCGGAGAAGCAGTGTATGTGTTGGAAAATGAAAAGACAAGTTTGTGCATTTTTTTTGCTTTTGTGTACCCATTATTTTAGAATTAGTTTCAATAATGCACTAAGAGATTACTAGTTATGCCTTTTCAGATTCCTGTTGACATTTCCAAGACAGGGTGGGACGAAAGAAGTAAAGTGTGTTTTTTGAAGGTGCATTGATATTAAAATTTTTGCACTTCTTGGAGTACAAAAAATTTCATCATCTTTAAGGATTAGTTGACTGGCAGTTTTAAATTATTATTCAGATCAGTATTGGCAGCCTTGATTTGCTGTATTATTTCCTAGTTTGTTACCATGGAGGGGAATAATCTCTTCTATTTTGTATTGTGTCGCTAAGAGTGTATTGTGCATTCTTATTTCAGATATGCGGTATTAAAACTCTTGTGAGAAGCTATTTACCTAATAGAAATGCCCATTTAAGACAAAGGATAAAGGCTTTGTTTGGGGTTCTTACAAAACTTATTACCACAGGCGAAATATCAGAGGAAGTGCAATCAAGGTGCATGTGATATAAGGCTATTCTTGCTTGATTTGAATTGGTACCTGACAAGCATGATGATGCTATAAATATGACAACGTTTCTCATTCTTTAAAATTATTCTACTTCTTGCCAGCAAGGTTGACAAATCTCATATAAGGCTTGCTGCCGCCAAGGCAGTTTTACGGCTTTCTAGGCAGTGGGACTGTCATATAAATCCCCAGCTTTTTCATATGACAGTGCGAACTGCACAGGTTATTGCTAACGCTTTAAATGCTGTTTTTCCAAGTGTATCTTTTAGAGTGTCAGGTTATTTATTCAGATATTGTTGTAGAATATACATTATCTGAAATGGATTTCTCTTTTCTTGCATTTTAACCTCTTCAAGCAGTTCTGCAGCAGTGACATTATTCAAATTTATTAATACCTTGTACTTTATGCATTGCAGTGATCATTAGTTCTATGTGAGTACACACATAATTTCTGTTTTCTTTGTCTTGGCTTCAGGACATTTGCCCTCATGTGAGGAAACAGTTTCTTGCTAAGGTTCATAGATACCTGAAGGATGGGCATCTTCACCAAAAATATGCATGTGCTTTTGTACTTAGCATAGGTAGAGAATATGAGCATGATTTTTTAGAGGTATGGGTTGAAACTTGTTACTTATTTGCGTGGCCAAGGATTGTATTAAGAGATTTTCATGAGAGTTTCAATGGCAATTCTGTGGTCAAAATGAGAGCATTATTATGCATCTATGTTCTGATTCTGGTTTCATCTTTGCAGGCCAGACAATACCTGGCTGAATTCTTTGAGACATGTCGAGATACACAGTTTCACCATTCCTCTTTGCAATTAGATTGCAATTCATGTACAGCCTCTCCAGAAATTGTTCTTAGTTATTTGCTACATTCCCTGGCACACCATCCTGATTTTCCTGTTTCTAATAAAACTTTATGCGCAGAAGCATTTGAACCATTTTATCGGTATGCTCTTAATATTTGTATCATCTATTTTTCTTCCAGATTTAAATTTCCTATGACTTTCTTTATGACTACTAGTGTTTGACTGATTCACTGAATCTACATGGCTATAAATATCAAATCAACTTGTTTTGCAGGCAGTTGCATTTTTTCCTTTCATTAATACTGCATCAAGATCCAGGTAAAATCCATTATCCTGAAAATAAACATAAACTGGATAGCATTCCTTTGATCATGACAGTGTTTCGGACTATCAAACAAATGGAAGACGCAGTTGACAAATCTAAGTCAAAGGTGATTGATTTTTTTTACCCTGCTGTTTATCAAACCATAGATTCTGTTCTTGTTACGTAAGGTCTGAGTTGGTTACCTCGGTTGAAGTGTATTCCCCTTTTCTTCATATTATTTCCTTATATGTGTTATCTCTTTGTGGCTGAAGATTTCACATTTCAGCATTTTTAGTCATTGTTTGACAAATTTCAACATTTGCAGAATCTCTATGCCTTGTGTGATCTTGGTATTTTGATCACAAAGGACTTTGCGCAAAGTCAGATCAACACTGGAAGTGAATCGATATCAATATCACTCCCAGGATTGTACTGTATGGCTGAAGGTGCCGATTTAAAGGTTGTTTTACTTTGTCGTGTAGCTAATCTACTTTCTGCTCTTTTGTTTTGTCGTAAAACACAGGCTGGTCATAAATAAGAGCCATGGCACTTCGACTCAGATGATTTTAAGTTTTATTTTATACAAGTGGGGTTAATCATCGGATAGTATTTTATTGTGGGGCACTCTAAAATAAGAAATAAGAGCGTCTGAATGATCTATTGATTTTTTGCATATATGCATATTGTGTCTGGAAGTGAGCGTTTTGTTGTTTCATTGGTTATCCCTACACCTATTTAGGATAATGAATGTTTGGTAACTCAATTTGGGCACTTGCATCAACATGAACAAACTCTTAAATGCTTCGAATCATAAGATATTAAGAATTTGACCTAACGTTTTTTGCAACAATGGCTTGACACCTTTAAACAGCCTAAGAATAAGAATCATCTCTGTATATTTATTGCCTCTGATCTTGAATTCATTAAACTCAATCTCTTTTGGTCCTCTGAATGTGTAGCTAATTACCTAATTACTCTGCATTATATTCATGGAAGTTAAGATCCATTTCACTTTCCAGGGTGATTATTGTTAATCCAATACAAAAGAAATTTATTCATGTGTACTGCAACATTATTGGAATTTGGAACACATTAGTTGTTAGTTATACTCAAGCTATAAAATCCTTCACCAGAACAGTAACTGTTCTGTCATCTTGTCTGTGTTTATGTTTCAAGAATACGCAGAAGTAAGTTTACAGTTAATATAATTCTTATGATCCTCTGCCAATTCTCTTACTTTTTTCTATGCATCACTCTTTCCTCCGCTAATAAAGTCATTTGGAATTTCTTGGTTCTGTTAAATTATAAATTATTGAAGATATGTTTATAACTTTATAGGGATCCAAGTAACATTATGCTTCTGGAAAGACAGTTTATTATTGTTTTTCTGAAAGCTTTCTTGTATTTCGTGTGATAATATATCCCTAATGAGATTCCTCAATTTCTCAATGGTTCTCCTTGATTTCGGTTTTTCCTAATTTGTTGCTATCTTGTACTAGAAAATTGAATCAGCTATCTGCAAATTGTTGCCCTCCAGCCTTGCTTCTGCAAGGTAACATAATTCGAATGTAATGTTCTAAACATTGGAAATGTTTGTCAAGAAACGTTTAAAGTTCTTGTGATTCTGAATCTTATGGAGGACAATTTCTGTTGTTCTATTCAAATGCCACCATGCATTATGTCACTTAGACACATTAAGTGAGATACCTCTGGTCTGCTATGTATGCCATGGTACTTGTGATGGACATACCTTATCCTGGTCATGATTGCAGGCAAAAATTGATAGGATTGTTGATTTGACTTACTGTACTTGCATTGGTTGGTCTCAAACTGATCTATATGTCTGTGGCTTCAGGAAGATGGAAGCCATTTACCTTTTTGTATTGGGAATGATTTGATGAGACGATTCAAAGCTGCAGTTTTATACTCAGGTGCTCAGGTCAGTATTTCTATATGTAATGTTTTACTGTTAAGGATTTGGTTTCCATAGGGCTGCTAGTTATTGATTCCTTATTAATTCTATTTCCAAATGGTTTTAGTTGAATCCTGATCAGAAGTGCAAGAGGAGTGCATGCGAGAAGGGTCCAATAGAAGGTGAAAATGATGTCAGCGAAGGACATTTCTCAAAGAGGAGGCTTAATAAATCTAATGAAAATACAAAGGAAAGCATATATGGAAGGCCAACAAATCCAGAAATTGTCATAAAACAGCCAGACTGTGGAAAAGATGCATCTAATAAGTCACTGGTTATTGGCATAATTAAAGCTGATAAGGGACTGGATGCTGTGAGTTTGGAGTCTGGAAAGCCTTCAGAACATCTTGAAGAGCAATTCAAGGGCACAGTATTAAAAACTGTGCCAAGTGAAGTCAAGTCTGCTGAGGATAATATTATAAGTAATTTTGAGAAGATATTGGTCCTTTCCAAAAGAAAACGAGGCCGACCGAGTAAGAGGATGGGAAATTTGGCATCCCAAAGCAATGGGCAAGGCTTATCAGTTAATGATTCTAATCACTTGAAGTTGTCTCGACCACGGCGAGTGCATAAAAAATATCCGGCTTGCAAACAAGCTGTTCAAACAAGAAGAGATTATGCAGATTTAAAATTGGCATCTGGAACTCAGGTAAATATTTCTGAGTGTCTCTATTGTTTATCTTGTTATGAATTTGGTTTTCAGAAGGTTAGACATTATGGACTCATAAATTCTGTTTGTGCATAGTTTCAGGAGATTGCGGATGAAAAGTTATCTAATAGTTCAGATAAGAATCGTGCCAAAGATGGCGAGAGTTTGGAGTCTGAAAAGCCTTCAGAACAGCACGAGGAGGAATCAAAATGCAGAATAGTAGAGGTGGTGCCAAATGAAGTCAAGTCTACTGCAGATAATGTTATGACAACTATTGCAGAAGCATCAATCCTTCCTAAAAGGAAACAAGGCAGCCGATATCAGAATGGTCCCAAAGATGGTCAGAGTTTGGAGTTTGAAAAGCCTTCAGAAAAGCAAGAGGAGCAATCAAAAAACAGGATAGAAGAAGTGGTGCCCACTGAGTTTAAGCCCGCTGTGGATAATGTTATGATGATGGTTGCTGAAGCATCGGTTCATCCCAAAAGGAAACGAGGCAGACCATACAAGGATGGTCTCAAAGATGGTGAGACTTTGGAGTTTGAAAAGCTTTCTGAACTGCATGAGAAGCAATCAAAAAGCAGAATAAAAGAAATGATCTCCAATGAAGTCAAGTCTGCTGTGGATTGTGATAATGATGTGATGACTGTTGGGGAAGTATCGGTGCTTCTCAAAAGGAAACGAGGCAGACCATTCAAGAATGGTTCCAGAGATGGGGAAAGTTTAGAGTTTGAAAGGCCTTCAGAACAGCATGAGGAACAACCACAAAGTACAATGGTAGCGGTTCTCAATGAAGTCAAGCCTGCTACAGATAATATTATAATCTCTGTTGCAGAATCACCAGTCCTTCCGAAAAGGAAACGAGGCAGACCTTCTAAGGGGTCAGTAGATTTGGCCTCCCAAAGCAATAGACAAAGTTTATCAGGTAAGGATTATGATCAGTTGAAGTTGTCTCGACCAAAGAGACGGCGTACAAAATTTTTGGGATACAAATCTGATAGGATATTGAGGAGTCTTTCTAGAGCACCTGGGATGTGCCACAATGATCAACTGATCCAAAGAAATAATTTTTCCTTACAGAAACAGTCGAAGTGTTTAAGGAAGTTAGATATGCAATCATCATATAAGGGTAAACGAGAAAGAAAGATGAAAAATTCAGATGCAGTTCCTAGAAAAACTATGGTTTCCAAGGTTAATTTTACTTTTACTGATAAAGAAACACTGGTCTCATCTAAGAGGAGAAAAAGGAGTCTCCATAAGGATTCACAAGAGGTTCCTTCTCCAAGCCAGCAGCAATGCCTGTTAGAGAAGTCTGAAGGCTTAAGGTTATCTAAATGCAGGGGAGGCTGTTCAAAAGGTTCAGGCAAAAGATCTGACTCGAAGGAAAAACTCAAGTTACCAGATTCAACAATAATGACTATGGAAAGAGTGTCAGGTGGGTTTTCAGGAGCAGAGTTAACTCCTAACTGTCAACCATTAGATGGAAATAATGCTTCCGGAGAGAAAGTAGAAAAGAATTCCAATAAGAGGTTAGATGATGATCATGATGAACTTGAAAAAATTATCAAGAGAAACCTACTGGGAGATCAAAGGCTTTCTACAGAAAATGAAGATCTGAATGCTATGTCAGGGATTGTATGCTTGCATAAAAAGGTGCAAATTGATCGATTTGACACTTTGTCATAGAAGCTGTTCTGTATAAGTAATTGATATGGTCTGGAAACTTGTGAGAGACATTTTATGTACATATTGTCACCATTTATGAATGCAGAAAGCTGCCAATCCATCAGAATCTCCAGAGAAGGTATTGAATGAAGATGGAAACAACTGCAGAGAGACTCCAAAAAAGCTTTTAAGGAGCAAAAGCTTCTCTGGAGTGGAGAAGGTAATCATTTTATTATCCTTTTTAACTAAGGTCCTTGCTTTTGACTGCCATTTGTTTTTCTTGATGTCACATATAAGGGTTGTTTATTTTTTTCTGAATCCCATATTGGATGTTCTCTGTGATGATAATGTTATGGAGAGTTCTCAATCTATTATCTACATTTTCATACACTTTTTGAAGAAACTGATTTACTGGTGTGATACATTTTGATGGAAGCCGTTCTGTATAAGTAATTGATATGGCCTGAAAACTTGTCAGAGATATTTTATGCATAATTTTGTCACCATTTATGGATGCAGAAACCTGCCAATCAACCAGAGCCTCCAGAGAAGGGATTGAATGAAGATGGAAAGAGCTACAATGGGACTCCAAGAAAGCTTTTAAGCAAAAAATTCTCTGGAGTGGAGAAGGTAATCATTTAATTTGTTATTTTCAATAAAGGTACTTGTTTCTGATTTCCATTTGTTTCTCTTGATGTCATGGATAAGAATTGTTTATTTTTTTTGAACCCCATATTGAACATTGTTATAGAGAGTTCTGAATTTATTATCTACATTACATACATTGTTTGAAGAAATTGATTCACTGGTGTACTGTCTTATAGATATGTTGTGGCATTGAATAGATTTTGGCTTTCCTGATTTCTGCCTAATTAAAGTCAATTATCACCATTTCATTGACATTTCAGAAAAATGGCTCTTACAAGGTGTCTAGTAAGCCCAAATGTGTGCAATTTATAGCCCTGTAAGGCTGTAGGGATGAAGTGTAAAAGTGTTTCGTAGATACCTGATGGTGGACGGTCTTGGCAAGTCTTCTTGGCTTCATTTTCAGTGGTTGGTTTTGTGGCTTTGCTGACTTCCCCCTAGTGGGTGGTAACTCCCTGCCTTGGTCGGTGTTCTTATGTCCGAGGTTGGTATATGGGCATTATTACTCACCAAAATGGGTGACCCCACAGGAGAATTTTTTTTTCCTACTCTTGACAGCCAGCCAGTCAGCCATATAGCCAGTAGCCCCTGCCAGCCACCATTTGTTGATGATATGCCATATGCAGTAGCACTTGTACGAAGGTGGGATGCCATTCCAAAGGTACTTTGATCATTTTGCAATTGGGTGCTTATATTTGTTTGTTTTTGGGCATTTGGTTTGGATTATGGGGTGATCTGGAAGATTGACAGACCTTGACTGTATTCTTGTTCTCTCACCTCACAATGGGAGTTAATCTTTAAACTTGGTCCAGTGGGACCTCCCTTAAGGTCCTTTTGGGTTATAGGAGGGACACTACCTGAGAAGCCATGATTGAGATAGCATGTTCCATCTTCCCTATGTCATACTTAACACCTTCCACCCTACATTATCAGCCCTATTTATCACGTCCATTCTTTAGGTACAACTTGTCATTGGTGCTTGGGGATTTGGCATTTACATGTTCACATACCTTTGAGTAGGGCCCAAAAACTTTGCCTTGGGAGGTTGATGAAGCTAAAAGAAATAGAAAGAGCATATCATGGTCACAAAAAAGTCAAAGAAAGAAAATCAATATGCAAAAGATGGTTGGGACAATAAGAATTAGCATGTGGGCGAAACCATAGCATAAGTTCAACCTACCTCATATGGCTATCACTCGGTTCTTGAGTACGTAATGATCCATTACATCAAAAAGAAACCTTGCATGTCCAAACCCCATTGAGTGATAAATTGATTCATCTTAAAGGGGTAGTAAAAATGCAAGGGGTAATTTTATATTTTTACAAAATAAAAACATAAAAATTAAAATAAGTAAATAAAATAAAATATTACAAATGTTATTAACAAAGCTTTACAAATATTTTTAAAATATATTTAAAACAAAATATTGGAAAAAAAATGTTTACAAGATATTATTCTTAAATATTTACAAGTGTAGTCTACAAATCTATTCTATGGGTATGAGGACACCTCTGCCCATAGATCAGCTAGAGTAGCTCTAGAAATAGCAAAGAGATATTTTATATTTCTTTAAAATAAGTTAAAGATTTTTGGAGATGAATAATTTAGATGAGGCCCCAGTCAAGAAGCCCTGCAAGAAAGTCTTCGTTAGATAAGTCTTGGGATTCAATAAGGAAGACTCTTCAAATCTTATGCCTTGGGAGTTGGTTGGTCCAATCGACGACTTCCCTTCACGCCCAAGTTTTCGAATATAAAAAGATCTCTGCACACTGGAGTTCAAATTGTCAGATCAATAGATTCATAAAATAGCAATATAATTCTCAGGGATTAGAGATACTTGCTAATTCAATTAAATTAAAATGCTACCTTAGATCCAATGATCAATGCAATATACCTGTGTAATACGTTATTAAACAACAGATAATGATCAACAACTTCTAAAATATTATTCAGTAGAGCATTATGAATAGTATTGCCATAAGAAGTAGGAGAGAAACACCACCATCAATGAAAACCCCAAGGACTTTTGCATTATTATTATTTCAGAAAATTTACAAGAGAACTTTGAGAGCCAGTACACGATTACTTGTGCTTGATTCAACTGCATATATTTAACCATTTGAGTTAATTCTTTGATAAGATCATTTTCAACTTCTTTAGTTTCCTTTACTTCAACTTTTGCTTTGACCTTTCACTTATCTCCACATTTATCTTCAAAGGCATCAATGATTGATTGTAAAGAATCAAAAGTGTTATTAGGAAACTCAGTGAACCAATCTAAGGCATCTCCATATAAGGTGAGAACGAAAATCTTCATCTTCACCTCTTCATGGTCAGAATATGGGCGACACTTGCTTATGCAAAGGTTGACACTCTGAAGGTAAGTCTCTGTAGTAAAAGCATTATCACCTTGAAAAGGAGGAAATTCAGCGATGGTTTCACCAATGTCATAAGGATAATCATGCAGAGCTCCCAAAATGTTAGTAAAATTGCAAGGAGCAAACAAGTCATCCATGATGACTTGCTTAAAGGGAAAAGGAGGGGCCAAATGGATGCTAGAAAGAGAGATCCTTGCTCAAGAATATCAAGAGATCCAGAAGAAGCAAGTTTCTAGCATAAATTCTTGTAAGAAATGAAAGAAGTGGAGTCGCCACTTGAACATGAAGCTAGCTTCAATATCCAAAAGGTAAAAACCGAAAGGTTAGTTAGGGAGAAGCAGATGGATATCAAGGAGGGTTTTTTGTCTGAGAAATAATGGATGAATAAGTGGAGTCGCCACCTAAACAAGAAACCAACAAAAATGTCCAGGTGCTAAAGGTGCAGATAGAGAAGATGAAAGGATTAGTGAGAGGAAAAAGATAAGGTGATGAAAAGATGAAAAACAATGAAGAATGAAGATATGATGAGGAAATGTCATTGAAGTGTCGAGAATAGAATATCCTCGACAACGACGCCAAAAATGTGGCGTTTGTGATATAAATGAAAAGATGAAGATGATTAAGACGAATGTTGCAAAGCCAAGGTCTAATAAATTGGTCGCCGACAATGGCGCCACAAATGTTGTCACCTAAAGTATACACCTAAGTCACAATGCTTGGAGTAGGGGTTGTCACTCTGATCCTTACTCACTCCGTTTAGACTCTCTTCTAAGTCAAGGGGGGTAGTCCCTAAAGACGATGATGAGAGAAAATTTGTTGGAACAAGTCCTAGGAGAATAAGGGCAAGGCAATTACTTCTTTCAGTAACTTGAATTAAGGATTAATCTGATAAGTGTGATTATGAGATGATCAATGTATATGTTCACAAGATGAATCTCAATTAGATCGATAAGACAATAGCCAAATAAACAAATAAAGACCAATGACTTAATAACAATGATCAATAAAGATGTAACACTTCCAAGAGATAATATTTCAAGTTATATGACAAGTAATGTTGCAAGACAAGTGTTAGTATGGAAGATATTGAAATATGAGCAGAGAAATACAACTTGCGAGATAAATGAAGCTTGTACTTTAGAAATATGCCTTAATGAAATATAGAAATTACAATGAATGATGAGGAACAAGTACAAGTAAGTGGAAAGTTTATAAGTAAATATATGCTCACAATTCAATAATATGGAAAGAAGGATGATGTTTGGTGAATTAAATGCAATACTAATCTATGTGAGATGCAAATTCTTCAATAGGATATCAACTTTAAGAATGATGCTTCAAAAAATAATGCTTAAGATATATCTAGATAAGCATCGACTTATGATTCAATAATTTAAGCCCAAAATTACAAGATTTAATTAGTTGAAACAATATCTCAAAATGCTTTTAATGGAAAATGCTTAAAAATGTTCTTCACTTATATTATATTATGATAATGAACCGAAGTGATAATTAAAACACAAAATGAGATTGTTAATCAAAGAAGAGGGGGACTTCTTTAAATCTAAAAGTGCAAGTGAAATGAAGACATAGACTATTCAAATGCAATAGATCAAGTAGTCAAAGAGATTAGATCTAAATGCAATGTGCATAAAATGAAAGAGGTGGAAGTTAGATCTACAAATAAAATGAAAACTAAGTCCAAAAATTAGTCACCACAACAAAATTCCTCTTTAGACAAAAGTAGGAGGGTTTTAAATTTTCTTTTTGAAAGGGTTTACAAATAAAGCTTTAATACCCCTCCTCAAAACCTTAACGAGAAATATTATTTATAATGATTTTACAAATATTAAATTGAAATAATTTCTCCCACAATCAAATGAAACTTGTCCAAAGTAGTTTTGCACCGCTGAGCTTAAGTCTCCCGGAATATTCCGAGATCCGAGGGATAGGGGCACCGTAAAAAAATTGACCGCTACCATCTCCGGATCCCGGAATATTCCGGGAATCTGCAATCGACATAAGGATGGCCGTTTCGCACTCCTTCCCAAAAAAAGGAAAATTTCGTTCCAGAAACTATATGTCCAGAGAGAGAGGATATACGCATAAGAGAAATGAGAGCCTCACGAGAAAGGGAAAAAATGAAAGAGGCTCCCAAAAATTAAATCTATAATTTTCTGAGTATTATGTAACAAATCGATGTTGAATCTTCCCTTAAACGTGTAACGGTAAAGAAATTTTGCAAGGGTTTAATGAGAGCTTTGCGGCCAAGGAGAGAACATCCAAAATATGAACACAACTTCTGAATTTTAGGCCCACCCCAAAAAAAGTAACTTTGTTTCTTGAGAGATCAGGGGTTAGAATGAGTTTCACCAAATCGATTGGAGATATCCTTCAGAAATTATTTAAAATTTTAATAATGAAATCCCTCTAAAAATGCTTATGGCAAGATAATATATTTAGTCAAAACTGATTACGGCCCTGTCGATAAACAAACCCAAGATCTCAAAAAAAAAGAAATTCATTTTTTGAACTGCAAAATTTTCGTTAGAACCACAGGGAAATAATGGAAAGAGATTTGAAGCAAATCTTCATAATATATATCTATACATATATATATTAAGGTTTATGTCCCTACAAAAATCTGAATTTAAAACATTGAAAACCCTATCCACTTCATATGAAAAGAATATGCACAAAACATAGGAAAAATTCTTTCAATCATGGTCAAAGAGAGGTCTCCAAAATAGAAGCTGCTATTTGCAACCACTTTCAGAAAAAATTAATTTGATTACAAAAATTTGAGGATGGTCACCAGAAAATTTGATTTTCTCTGCAAGTCATTAGATCAAATGCTGCAATTAGGAACCCTATTTAAGATCTGCAAACAAATTTGATGGTCCCTTTTAAAATTTTCGTTGTTTTCCTCAAAAAGTTTTCACGGATTATATAGGCAGGTACATAAGAATTAATTATATATACATAGGAAGGGACATAAGATCAATTTGATAGATTAATAGAGACAAGATAACAATATAATACTTAGGAATTAGAGATACCTGCTAATTAAATTAAATTAAAATGCTACCTTAGATCCATGATCAACAACTTATAAAATATTATTTAGTAGAGCATTAGGAGTTGTACTACCATAAGAAGTAGGAGAGAAACACCAATGAAAACCCCAAAAACTTTTGCATTATTATTAGTCCAGAAAAATTACAAGAAAGCTTCGAGAGCCAGTACATGATCCAAAGATTGGATGATTTGAGAAGCAAATGGGTTCTAATTTATAGATAAATCCTCCAAGTGGAAAATAATGGGTAGTTGGCGTGATCCCTGTCGAAATAATCTCAACCGTTGATAAATGTTTGATCATCTTTTAATCTCTACTGTCGGAAATCTTTACTTTTGAGAAATTTTCGAATTTGTCATTTAATCGATTTTTTATTAGCTCAAAAATAATTATTTTGAGCTAATTTCCTCAAAATATTGACTGACTTAACCACTATGGCCCGAGGGTCCAATTTTTCTTGAAATTTCCAATATTCCCAAGACCTTCAAAAATTAATTTCTTTAAGGCCACAATTTTTTTCTATTTGGAGAATTTAATTTCTTTAAGACTTTTAATTTTGACTCTAATTAATTAAATTTTTGGCTTAGGATTTTAATTTATTTTTACCAGAAAATTTATTTAATTGACACTTGAGGGGATTAATAATTTTTCCATCTTCTAATATTTTAGCCATGGTGTCTAAATATGAGGGATTATGTACCAAAATATTTTTTACATCAAGATATTACAATTTCAACTCTCAAAGGGGGGAAACCCATTCATTATAGACCCTCAATTTATTATCCAATTCTATGACTTAATATGATTTAGTAGACCAAGTGATTTGTAATAAAATAATTTCTCCAATTAGCTTAAATTATTCCCAAATCACTTTTACAAAAGGCTCGACTAAAACACTAGGACTCGCCTAAGATCTTGGCGACAAATTCCACCCTATTTTTGAGGTGAGGCTGGAGGGCAAAACTTTGCCTCTTAGGAGAAAATCATTGCCAAAATAATAGGTTTACCTAGGTTGTTACATACATATATGGTCTTACTAGAATCATTTACATTACAAACATTGCAGAATGGGTTTACAACTCTGATAGACTGATGACTGATGATGATGAATCAAGGATGATATGAATGCTTGAACATGTGGAATCCCTTTGTGAAAAAGTGTACTGCCCTAGGATAGTTGACACAGAGTGGTCAACAGGACTCAAAATAAATTCTTTTACAAGATATATTTTGTCTAGAAGGGTCTTATAAACATGATGTTGACTCTCTTGGTTCATGACAATATATCCTATGACCTAACAAACCTTAGAAGCATGAAGAATATGCTTTACCTAGAAGACCATCAATAAAGAGCATGAAACCCATGCTTTAAAATAATAACTTTTTTTCTTCTTTTGTTTGTTGATAAGATACATATTGAAATGAGTACAACAACAATTATGAACATCGAAACTAGTTACATTTCCAACACTCTCTCTTAACTAGGGAGGTATTCATAATTGTACAACTAGTACAACATCATTCTCAAACTGAAGAGTTCTCATAAGAAGAGTCAGATTGATAAACCAAACTGTAAACATCAACATTTATAATCAACATTGTCTTTTGAGGCCTGATTAGACAATCTCATCGTCATTCAAGAACATTATGCTAGGAGGCTTTACGTGTGATATTGCACTACCTCTATGAGGCACATATCCCATCTGGATGTTCACTAGGTATTTCCTTTTAGGACTATTCTTGTCTTAGATTTCCAAACTTGAATCCTCAAACTATATCGGTCCTCTTCGACCACTCTTATCTTAGATACCTGTCCTATCCTTAAAGAGTGTCATTCCCTTTCCTTTCTTGGATGCTTTATCCTCAAGGAAACCACATATGCTTATCCAATCCTCCACCATTCTCTCTTCAAGGCCTTAAGCTAGACTTACGACTGTTAGTCTTGGTCAAGTGCTTGACACATGATGAAGAGAATGCACATGTGATGTCCAACATCACTCCCTCTCAACCAGAGAGGATATCCCTATTTCTTTTGATTGGGGAATAAATCCTTGCTCCTATTCAAGGAGACTCCTTTACTCCCTCTCGAATCTAGAGGAGATTCCTGACTTCCTTCCTAGTTGGGAAGTCACAACCTCGAGCTTTCCAACTTATGTTCATAAGATGTCGGCTACTAGTTCTTCATAGCTGCTTGGCTCCCTCTTTCCTTCGCATCTCATTGTATCGAGCCTGCCTCCTTCCTGGGTATCATGGAGCCATATTCTTCCTTCAATCTTGTGACAGGGTTCAGGTCATCAATCACTTTCATCTTGTCATCATCAATGAAGGCATTATATTGTGCCTTGCCAAACTTCAAGTTGATCATTGCTTCCTTATGAAATTGATCTTTGGTTGTTGTATGAACTTGACCTTCAGGTTATCTTCTCGCACTGCTACCTTTTAATCCCAAGATGAACCCATATTGACTTTATAATTGCCAAAATCATATGTTGATCTTGCCTTAGCATTCATCATATGTTCCTGCAATATCGTTCCAGGTAGAAAAACAATATGTTAACTAGATAACCAATAACAAAAATATTAGAGTTACCTCATCGTGATGGATTTCTCATCATTAACATCTTCGTGGTCCATCTCCACATGAATCTTCCTTCATGCATCAGAGTGCCCAGTGATCGAAATTGATTACCAAGTTATAGTTTTCTTCCAGAGACTATACTGTATGTTAATCATTATTCTCTATAATCTAGAGAGAAAGTCTTGATCTCTTATTTATTCTAGAATAAGTCAAATTATTCCTTTTAAGCATCATATAACCAAGCATGTTTTCTGACCAACTTCTTTTACAAGATTCTATACATGTGAATCTTACCTAAAAGAAAAAGTTATTTCAAATATGCATTCCTATGCTTTCATACAATCATCTAGCTATTAAATCTTATTTGAGTTTGCATCTTCTACTTAAATAAAAATAGATTTCTTTTCTTAAGAGACTGCAACCTGACCAACTGCATTCCTTCATCCTTCGGTATTGTTTCCATACTATATGGAATATATACTAACCTTGTCATAATGATTCTTCGAAGATCCTTCCAAAGGGATGGCTCTTATAGGATCTTAATGATCCTTCTTAGCAAAATGACTTCTTTAACATAATGTTAGACAATATATGGATGAACATTATGTAAAATGGTCCCAACATACAATAGACTCTAAATCTTCTACTATCCCATGCTTCTATCTATGATGTAACAAAAACTCTTCTAGGGTAAACAACAATGCATGCTATCCTAAAAGGAAAGGCCAACTTCATAAAGAACTTGACAAAGAGGATGCCTTCTTCAATAGTAAAGATATTTGACATCTTCTTTCTTTAACTTCTTCTCAGGTTCTCCCATTTCTTCAGCTATGTGAGCTTCACTTCTTTCCTTTCTCTTATTATTCTGATTGTTTGGACAGTCCCTCTTAAAGTGTGCATATTCATTGCATCCAAATCATTGAACTTTGGACATATCAGACTTCTTCTTGGACTTTCCAAACTTTCCCTTCTTCAGCTTCTTGATTCTAGCAATGAAGGCTTGAGATTGTTCATCTGATTCAATGTCATCCTTTGCCTTGATCCTAGTTTCTTCCAAAATGCATTGAGCCCACAATTCATCGAAAGGAGTTGAGTCCTTCTTAGAATAGATGCTTGTTACAAAGCTGCTCCATTCTGGTGGCAATGCATTCAGTACACATATGGTCATTTCAAAATGAGAAATTGTCTCAACAAGCCCTTGCAGCTGATCTCTTATCTGAGAAATGTTCATTAGAAAGGAGGCCATGTCCTCATTGTTTGATTTCTTCATCTTATATAGTTTATTTCTCAATAACATCTTTTGCCTTGATGTACTTATAGAGTACAAATTCACTAGCTTGTCATACATAGCCTTAGAAGTCTTCAAATTTGCAACAAATGGAACCAACTGATCCTTAATGGACATGGACTCAACAATGTTCTTTTGTGCCCTTACTTCCCCCTTCTTGTATTTTGCTAGTTCTTGAGTCTTATGTTTGCTAGGTTCAGTAATTTCACCAAGAACATATTCCATAACTTCATGCTCCATAAGTGCTAGATTAATCCTTTTCTTCCATGCTAGGAAATTTGCTGAGCTAATGAGCTTATTGCTTTCGTTGCAAAGAAGTGGCAACCACAAATGGCCAATGAACAACTCTTGAAATCTAAAAATTACAAGTGCCCAAACACCCACAGGCAAGCTAATCTTTTGCTATCCAAGATTACCCATGACCTCCCTAATGTTGATGCTCAAGTGCTCTTGGGGTCCTACAACAAATAGTTAATGTTTCAAGCTTTAGCTTCCTCAATCTTGTCAAAACAAAGAGTGAGCATAGTCCATAAATAAATCTGATTTTTTGCAAAACCCACACTCAAACTTAGTGTAAAACACAGAGGAATGTTAGCAAATATAATCTTCAAATATTCTACAAAATTTAGAGGAAGGAATTAGAGCAAAACCCCAATTCTTGCCTAATTTTCCACATGCTCTTAAATAGCGAAATAAAATCATTATTAGCACAAGAAATTGAGACAAATGATTTTAAATGAATTTGGATTTTGAAATACAAGCTAAAAGCCAAGGATCCCTACAACACAAAATCGTAAGATGAAGTCTTGGGAGATGACAAATGCGGGTTCTTCAATGAACTTGCTCAGGAGTGGAATGATTCCTCCAAGAATTTCCCCTCATGTTTGAGGCTTGATCCAAGAGATGTTTCTACACAACTTCAAATACACATTAAATCCACATGAATTGAAAGAAATACAATGATAAAGAGATCTTAGGGATTTATTGGAAAATCAACTAAAACTTTCTCTATCTAGAGAAAACTCTCAAAACCAAATGTCAATGTGAGATAGCTACGCATTAACAAATCTCTAAAAGCATAATGGAAACTAATGAACACAATAGCATAAGTAGAAAATGAAACACAATGATCAAGGTATTACCATGCTCAAGAAGAAGAAAAACACCTCATATGTGAAGCCCAAAGTCTCTTATTGCAATAGAACATACGTGTACATAAGAGCAAAGATTCCTCAAGCACAATAATTCAGTTTCAATGGATCCATAGTGAAAGCCCATGGCTCTATTATATAGAAGTTTGGGAGACAATCCCAAATGAAATGGGTGACAATCCCAATGCTCCTTCATGCATATTCAAATTTCCCATGTGGTATCAAGAATCCCACAAGAAAAATCGAATTCCATGATGAAATGACAAGTGTAGAAGAGTAGGGACCCACGTGGGGTCAATTTCCCACAAAAATCTCTGCCAAATATTTGTCGAAGGAAATGTAACTAGGTTCTGTCTTCATAAATGTACTTATGATATTTGTACTTATTCAAGAAAAGAAATATTATTTTTATAATATATATCAATGAGTTTCTTGCTCATTGAAATAACTCTATCACATGTTAAGTGGTATAGGTGAGTCAAATAGTCAAAAGGAAATGTTGAAGGCCTTAAGGGCATGTTACACCATGTATGATTATGTATTAGGGTCAAGATAATACCTCCAAGCAAAGTCAAGTCTCCTCCTATGCAAAGGCACCATCAAAGAAGCTCCTTCAAGCATGCTACACCACCAAAGAAACCATCTGAAGTTTGCATAACAAGTCGGCCTACAAATAGTTAACATGTCAGCCTTCTAGTCGGCCTAAAAGGAGGGACAATCCTCTATAAATAGAGGCTGTCCACTCCATTACAACACCAATCAAGAGCTCTGAAATCCAAGAAGAGAAGAGGCTAAGAAAAGGACGAAGAAGAGGTCTTCTAGGGCAATGAAGGAAGAGAGAAAGAAGCTGAGGTGGAAGGCACTGTTTTTCTAGGGTTAACACAGCCACACGTGCGAGAAAGGAAGGGTCTGCCAGAAGTCATTACAGCAGAAACCCACAATGACATATATCTCTGTTTTGGGCTAGTAAACAAGGCCTATAAGGCCTCCCAATCAAGCGAAGAAGGAAAGAGGCCACAACAATAAGTAAACCACCAGACGTGCGAGAATTTAGGGCTACAGGACAGTCACATCAAGTCTGCACCTACACCTTGAAGAAGGAGCTCATTTGGTCAAGAAGAAGGAAGGGATCATCACAAGAAACAAGGCTCATCAAAAGGTGTCTCTTCTAGAGCAAGTGCTACAAGGTCTATCAACAGTTGAAAGAACGAGGTGCTGAAAGAAGGAAGACGAAGTGTCGGGGAAATAATGTGTAGGAAAGAGGAAGGAATTGACTTGTGCTTGGAGGATATTCAAGTTAGGGGTCTAGGGTTTGGCATTGATCAATAAGAAGCTTCAATAAGAGAAACTTACTAAAGGGTTTTCCTCTCAAGAGAAGAGGTCTTGGCCCTAACAGAGAGTCAACATCTCGTGTTCTTGTTCTTATGTTTTGGTAGCAGTTTGATGAAGTACACACACATGCATTAATAATAATAAGAAGAAGATTAAGCTAACAAGAAAAAGTAAAAAGACTCCACAAATTGTTATCAAGTAATGAAGAATCACACTACACTTATTTGTCGTAGATTCTTCAACAATTTTCTCCCAAATCCTCCCAAATGTGCATTAACTCCACAAATTCGAATTCATTTATTGCCAGATATTCGATTTCTTTGAGTGGGCCATGCATTTATGTTGCAAGGTGCCAAATCATCCTCTACTTGTCCTTTGACTTGAGATAATTTCCAAGTCATTTCCATGTCATTTTGTCACATAGAACTATATATTTTCTCCATTTAATTTATTTCTGGATTAATTTATTGCCAGATTTCCCACTAAACTTAGACAAAGTGGGTTTATCTTCCATCGTAGAAATAGAAACCAAGTTCTTTTTCAAGTCTGGTACATATAACACTTCTTGTAAGTGAAGGGTTTGACTTTGATTTAAGTGAAGAGTCATGGTCCCAACTCCTTTCACGAGATAGGTGTTATTGTCCCCAAGTATGATCTCCATGTTTGTCTTCTTCTCAACGAAGTTCGAGAGAGCTTCTTTATAGCTAGTGAAGTGCCTTGAGGCACCACTATCAATCAACCAATGGTCCAATGTATCCGAAGGACAGTTGGTGGAAAGGGCAGAAATAAGATAAAATTTGTTTAGCTTTGCAACATTAACTTCATCATACCTGGAGTTTCTTGACTTTTTGGGAGGACGACCACCTCCATTTCGAGCAGTAGGTGCATTCCTCTTTCCTTTGTTATTGAACCTATTGTTCCTTCGATTGCCATTGCCCTTGAAGTTGTTATTGTTATTGATATCATCATCTCGTGGAGTATTCTTCTTGTGAGGACACTCTCTAGAAAAGTAGCCAAACTTGTTACAATTGAAGCATCTTCCTTTTCTTCCTTCTTTGAATCCCTGTTTGAACCCTTGTCCTTGATTCGTTGGACCAACATTGTTTCTTCTTCTAGAATGAGTAGAGAAGGTAGTAGGATTGTTTCCATTTGAGGGCTTGTCTTGTTCCATCATCCTTATTTCTTCTAGAGTGCATCTGGCCAATAGTTCGTCATATCCCAGAATCCTGTCGTTGTTAAAAATGGTAGTGTTGAACACATCCCAATCTCTTGTAAGGCCCCCAAGTGCAATAAGATAGAGTTCCCTGTGACCAATGACTTCTCCAATAGATAAGAGATCATTCTTGATTTTGGTGTTCCTCATGAAGTAGGATTGGATGGATTGTCCTCTATCCATCTTGATGTCTTTCAACTTGTTCTTGATAAAGAGAATTTGATTTGCATTGTTAACTTTGAACATCCCAACCAGTCTTTGATACATCTCCTTAGATGTTTCCAAATCAAAAATATATGCAGCCAAAGGCTTATGAATAGAATCAACAATAATCGTTTTTAGCTTGTCTCACCTTTCTTGTACTTTGTTTGAATAGCAACGAATGCATTTGAGGGAGGCTCGGTTATTCTTCCTTTGACATAGTCCATGGCATCATTCCCTTCCAAATTCAAATCCAAAATCACGTTCTATGCATGATAGTCGGATTTGTCCTTGAGCTTGCCCTCGGATTTGAAAAAAGATGTAGTCGTCATCGAGACTAGTTCCAAGTCCTTGTCCAACAACTTCCTTTAGTGATTGGTTTGCTTCATTCTTGCTTGAGCTTTGTCTTCACCTTAGCTCTGATACCATGTTAATTTTAGATAACAATGGTATGTTCTATGCTTAAGACAATTTACTTCAATATTCCTTTAGTAGCCCAATGACAAATTCGAAATATATCCAATAGCAATAACATTAACTTATAAACAATGACGGTAAATGTAGATAGAATATAAAATCATATGTATAAGGCAAGCCAAGACAAGAGGCCACAAGATGTGGCACATGCCAGGGCCAAACCCCAATGTGGAGAAACCCTTTGATCAATTCTTCTTATTATTCTTCAATAGTTCAGCAGAGAGAGTACAAATATGCTAAAACAACAGTCAAATCAGCCCTAACCAGAAATTCAATAGTGGTCAAAGCTGCCCCAAAATGTCCTCAAAACAACAGTGCAAATCAGCCTTCCAAGAGAGTCAAAGTCAGCTCAAAATCTTTAGTCAAACCCAGTCAAAGGAGAGAGAAAGTCTGCTGTAATTTTCTGCAGTCAAACCTGAAGTCAATGCTGGTCAACCACCTCCAAATGCCTCGATTTTTGTGCCAAAGAATGTGGCCTAGAGAAATTGGAAATCTGGCCCAAAAATCGAAGTCAACGCAAGTCAAACACCCCTCGGTCAATGTTGGTCAACGCCTTGAAGTCAACGGTCTATTCTGCCCAGAAATTCGGCCTCCTGCCACATGTGCGAAGAAGAAAGAGGAGCTGCCTAGCCACACGTGTGAAAATGAGAGAGAAGCCTCCAATGATGTTTGACCCAAACAAGAGAGAGAAGAAGATGTGATGAGATGATGATGTCCAAATGAGGAAAAGGTCTCTCCTATTTATACACAACGTTGAGGGTGAAGAGACACATCTGTTGGGCTTCATGAGCCTACATTTGACTGGAGCCGACCTTGACAATTTGTCCATAGAAGAAATAAATTCATAATTCCATTTTTGCTTGTCGGAATGAGATGATCTTTATATCAAAATTGTACCTCTCCAAAAGTGGAATCCAATGCAATAATCATCTCCATCATTTGAGTTGTCCTAAGGTGGAATGTGGCACTAGTTGCCAATTTTAATATACCTGCTAATTCCATCCAATTAAATTTCTTATCCTAAATCCAACAACCTATGCAAAATATCTGTGCAATAGATTACTCTACAAGAGCTATTAATCAACAAATTATTAAAATAATAATCAATAGAATATTAAGAACAAGATTACCATAAAATGCAGAAGAGGAACAAGAGAGCTTTAAGAGCGAGTACACGATTCAATAGTACAAGAGAACTTTAAGAGCGAGTACACGATTCAATGATCAGATCCTTTCGAATGATGAATGACCTCTAATTTATAGATTAATTCTACAACGACTAGTTGGCTTGATCCTTGTCAAAGTAATCTTAACCGTTGAAAAGGATTTAATTATCTTTTAATCTCCTCCGTTGAAATTATTTTATTTTTGAGGGAATTCGAAATTTTCATTTAATTGAATTTTAATCAACTCAAAATTAACTATTTTGAGTTGATTTCCTCAAAAAATTGACTTTGACTTAACTACCAAGGCCCAAAGGTCCAAAATCTCTTGAAATTTTCAATATTCCCTTGGCTGGGGACCTCAAAAAATTAATTTTTCTAGAACCCACGAATTTTTTAATTTGGAGAATTAATTTTTTCTAGGACACAAATTAATTAAATTTCTGGCTTATAATTATAATTTATATTTGCTCGAAAATTTAATTAATCGACTCATGAGGGGATTAATGATTTTTCCAACCCTCAAATAATTTAGCCATGGTATCTAAGTATAAGGGACCATGCACTAAAATATTTTTTACGTCAAGATATTACAATTAATACGTGAAGGGGGAACACCCGCTCGTTATAAACCATCATTTATAAAACCCCATTTCCACGACTCAATATGATCTAGTAGACCAAGTAATTTTTAATAAAACAATTTAGCCAATTAGCTTAAATTACTCCTAAATTACTTCTACAAAAGACTCGACTAGAACACTAGGACTTAAGATTTTGACGACAAAATCCACCCTAGCTTTGGGATGAGGTTGGAGGGAAAAACTCTGTCGATCATCCGTGTTTAGAAACACACATGAATCGGTGAGACAAAAAACCTCCTAGGATAGAAATCATCATAAAAAAAGTAGGATTACTTAGGTTGTTACATACATAGATGGTTTTACTAGGATCATTTACATTATAAACTTACAGAATGGATTTACAACTTTTACAAAATGATGACTGAAGATGATGATGAAATCTCAATAATCTTCACTACCCAAGCATGATGGAATCTTCTTGCGAATATGTACACTGCTATTGGGTAGTTGACGTGGAGTGGTCAAAAAGAGGTATTCATAAATGGTCCATGGACATTCTCAATCTAAAGAGATCTCATAAGAAGATTCAGATTGGTAACCCATCTGTATAGCATCATATCAACCAACATTATTATATAGCAAGGCCTTGACTAACAACTCAATCTCTCCACAAGATGAAAGGACAATACTGGCGAGACCAATGATTTATAGACACCATCATCATTTTCTCTCAAGGTACATACACCACCAGGGTGTTCATAGAGTATGACCTTCTTTGGACTATTCTTATCTTGGATAGCTAGTCCTCAAAGAATATCAGTCCACGACTACTCTTATCTTGGATGTCCTCCCGCATCCTCAAAGAGTATCGGATGCTAGATGCTTACCCAATCCTCCATTCTGTCTTCCCAAGTGAAGCCAAGAATGATGTGCCTATCTCTCCCTCTCAACCAATGAGGATACATTAACCAAACCAAGTTTGTCTCTCAAATATACAAGTTTCTTATGGGGAAGAGATTTTGTCAATATGTCAGCTACTGTTGGAATTTCTAAGTCTAAAGTAACTATTAGAAATCCTTCATGTACTTCCTGATTTATTTCTGCCTACTTGTTCTGTTTAATTAACAAGTTATTTACCATGTAAATACTGAAAATAAGTACAAGTACATGCTCAACACATTACAGATCATCAACTAAAGGAAAAACAAGCACACAAGTGCCAGTTGTTTTTGGACTAATGTCCCCGGAAAAACCCAATTCGGGAAAACCATGCAACTATTTGAGGCTTTTATTATTAAGCAGTTTTAGAATACAATCTGGGTGCCAAACCGGATCACCCAATAGAGAATGATCTTGGCAGTAGTACCTCTCAGTTGGAGATAGATATTTTGGCTAAAACCTCGAATGAACAATCCCACAGCTCTCAGCTCCAATCTTCCCCACGAAATCTCCAACGTCTGCCTCTAGGGACTACGTCGCCTCTCTGGCCCAACGTCACCCCAACTCGCCCTGTGTCAGCCTCTGGAGGCACTGTGTCAACATCTAAAGCCTCTGCGTCACCCACACTGGCTCTCTCTAGCATTGCGCAACTCTTGGTTGCCTCTGCGTGGGCCCTGATTGGCTCTGCGTGGGCCCTGATTGGCTTTGCGTGGCCTCTAGCTGGCTCTGCATCCCTCTCTCCTGGCTTCTGTGCTGATGCTCCCGGTACCCTCTCTGCCTCTTTGCTTCTGTATTCACTACCCCTCAGCTGCAACTATGATCACTTCTTCAATTTTCTCTGCAAGCCTTGCCCTAGAAAATTGAATTCTTGATCAACTCGGTGTATTCTCCAAGTGACCGTCAAGCCTCCTCTTATACTTTTTTCATTGACAATTCAACGGCCGAGATTAAGTCCCTAATCAACAGCTAAGATTAACTCTGGCTTGATCCATGACTTTTGGACCCTTCTAACACAATTTTATAGTAATTCACATTAATATTTTATTTTCCCTAAGTTTAGACATAGGGACTCATTAAAAATATTAATTGTTTTAATATCTCCCAAATTGTTTAGAATCTGCCTAAACCATTTCTGAGTATTGGAGATCTCATGTGTTTTAGCCTCTCCACCAATTTTTGTGGCTAGAGCACATCCGATGCTACCCCAAATCAACAACTACCTGCTCATCGGTGGAGATATATTGTAGCTTCAACACACCATCTTGTACTAGCTTCCGAATGTAGTGATACTCATTGTTGATATGCTTTGTCTTTCCATGAAAAACAGGGTCTTCAGACAATCGTATACAACTGGTGTTATCACAATGTATCACTGTAGGGTCCATTGGTCCTTCAAATAGGTTAGATAGTAGCTTCCTGAACTAGACCGCTTCTCTACTTACTTCACAAGCTGAAATATACTTAGCCTCAACACTACTCAAAGCAACTGTATCTTGGTTTCTGCTCATCCATGAGATCATGGAGGGTCCCAAACTGAAACATCCTCCTATAGTGCTCCTTCCATCTTGCTCACTGCCTCCCCAGTCAGAATCTGTATATCCAATCAAGTGGACATCATTCCTCCTGTCATATTTTAGGCAGTAGTGGATAGTTCCTTGCAGATATCTCAGTATATATTTTGTTGCTATCCAGTGATCATGCTTTGGCTCCACTTGGAATTGACGGAGAACATTTACTGCAAAACATATGTCTGGTCGAGTATTCACCAAGTACATTAGTGAGCCAATCAATTGTACCTGGTAGGATCCACTGGGCTAGATTCAAAACTCCTTAGTCTCTTCAAGTTTGTGATCATAGGGGTTGTCATTGGTTTGCAATCCATCATGTCAAACTTCTTTAACATCTTGATCACATACTTCCCTTGACCTAGATAGATCTCATCAGGTCCTTGCCAGACTTCCAATCCCAAATAGTAGTGCATCAGCCCCAGATCCTTCATGTCAAATTTTGCTGCTAGTTGCCTCTTACATTCTTCAATTCGACCTTCCACACTTGTCAAGAGAAGATCATCCACATACAGAAGAATGATTATCGACTCTCCCTTCACAACCTTAATATAGAGGTTCGAATCAGCAGAACTATTTGTGAAGTCTAATCTCTGTAGGTATGCATGCATCCTAGCATACCATGCCCTTGGTGCTTGCTTGAGTCCATATAATGCCTTCTTCAATTTGCAAACATATGCCTTTCTGTCTTTAACTTCAAATCCCAAGGGTTGTTCAATATGGACTTCCTCATCAATTGTGCCATTCAAGAATGCAACCTTGACATCCATTTGGTGGATGTTCCATCCCATCGATGTTGCCAAAGAGACCAACGAATGAATATTAGTATATCTTGTTGTTGGAGCAAATGTCTCTTCATAGTCGATGCCTCCTTGTTGAGAGAAGCCCCTAGCCACAATTCTTGCCTTATATTTATCAACACTTCCATTTGCTGCATGTTTGATCTTGTAGAGCCACCAGGAAGTTACCATAGATTTGTCTTCAAGCCTAGGTACGATATCCCAAACTCCATTCTTCATTATAGATTGATATTCTTTATTCATGGCATCTTTCCATTCTTGGTGATTGGCAACTTCTTCAAAAGTGGATGGCTCTGCTTCTATTAGTTTTTTCATGTAGGCTGCATATCCATAATATTGTTTGGGCTTCTTGCTTTCCCTAAATGTACCTTGAGCTTCTGCATCTAGAAGTGTAGACTTCAACTTGTTAGGTCTTTTTCTAGAGTAGAGGATAGCCACAGGTTGTATAGGTCACTAGGACCTTCATCTTCATGATTTGATTCTTTTTCTTACTTAGTAAATTCTTCGAGTACAAGAAGTTCTTCATCATCAAAGTCCATAGGGAGATCCTTTGATTTCTTGAATTCAATACTTTCGTCAAATATCACATCTCGGCTGACTTCTATTTGGTGTCCTTTTATGTCGATCCTATAGGCCTTAGAAAAGTTGTTGTATCCAACAAATGTTCCCTTCATGCTTGATGGATCCAACTTCTTTCTCTTGTCCTTAGGTATATGAATATAGGCAGGACAACCAAAAATTTGGAGGTGATCCATGGTTGGTTTCTTCACAGTGAACACTTCTTCAGGATTTTTGTTATCCAGTGACCTGTGGGGACTTCGATTTTGTATGTATACCACTGTCTTTGTAGCTTCTCCGCACAAAAATTTCGATAAATCTTGATCATGTAACATTGCTTTTACAGTTTCTGCAATGGATTGATTCTTTCGTTTGACAACTCCATTTCGTTCAGGATTATATGGGACTCTCAGCTCCCTCTTAATTCCAGACTCCTTACAGAAAGTGATGATTTCCTTAGATGTGTATTCTCCTCCATTGTCGGACCTTAATATCTTGATTCTTCTTTTTGTAAGGTTCTCTACTTCAACTATGAATTCTTGAAATTCGGTAAATACTTCATCCTTGGGTTTCATTAAGTAAACCCAAGCTTTCCTTGAATGGTCTTCTATAAATGTGACATAATATAGATGACCTACAAGAGATTTAGGAGTCATAGGACCACAAACATCGGAATGAATAAGATCCAAGATTTCTTTTGACTGCGAAGCACTACTTCCAAATGGTCTCTTCGTGTTCTTACCCAATGCACATCCCTTGCATACTCCTTCGTGATCCTCCTTTAGTTCGGGGATTCCATTTACTATTGCATTTAGGGCTGGAAGGATTTTGAAATGGAGATGAGCGAATCTTATATGCCAAAGTGAACATGGGCTGATTTCAATGTGAACTAGAGCTTGAGCAAGTGGAGATAGCAACCTGTAAAGTCTTTCTTCACGAATTCCAATCACTCTAGCATTTTCTATACTTGAGTTTTTACCCCATACGACAACTTTTCCATCAATGAAGGCCACTCTATCACCTTTATCTTCTAGACTTGAAATGGAAAGTAAGTTCTTATGCAAACCTAGAACAAATAGGATGTTGTTGAGATGAATACTTCCTCCATTCTCCAACTCCATCGAGGTTGATCCAATTCCTCTCACGGGATAGCTCTTATTATCACCAAGTTCTACAAAGTAAGAAGACTTTCCTTTCGATAACGTTTTTAGTTGCTTGTGATGACCAATCATGTGTCTTGATGCTCCACTATCAATCACCCAAATACTCTCATCTTGAAATGTGCCAATGAGTTCTTAGAAGAGTCTTTCGTTCTTTATCTTGGTTACTTCCTTATTTTGAGAAAATAGGAGATTCCATACTTCTTTGATACCGTTCTTGAGATGACTTGCCACCTTTGAACACTTCTTGAGAAAATTCTTCAATGTAGTAGAGATCTTGATAATGCCCTCAACCAACCTTAGCTTTGATACCATGTTGAGAAATCTATAAGACAGTGATCAGAGTGATTTCTCTTTCTTTGATAATTGCTTGTGATGTATTTTTACTTTTTCTTACTTATTAGCTTCTCCGTTTATTATTATGTTTGTATATCATCAAACAACTACCAAAAACAAAAAGAACAAGAACACAAAATATAGGCTGCAAAGGGTCAAAACCTCTCCACTTGGGAGGAAAACCCGTAAATCTGTTCTCTTCCTTATAGATCCTTCAATTGACAAATCCAAGACCTCTAGAGCAAGACGAATACCCTCTAAGACAAGTCTGACCTTTCCGGATGATGTGCTTTCCTTGTCCAAGACAAACCCAGTGAAATGTCTTCCAGTAGCACAACTTCGACCCCCAGCTGCAGAATTTCAGCCTCCACTGCATACCTGAAATTTTCAGCCTTCCTACAGTTGTTGCTGCCACATGTCTGATCTTCTTTTAGCCTCCAAGGACTTCCTTAGACCTTCACATGGCTTTCTCTGACTTCTAGAGCTTGAGGATGGCTTCTTGTGACCTTTCCATTTTTGGGAGGTGACTTTTCTAAATGTACCTGTTTCGGAAACTCCAAAATGTTTCAGCGTTTCGTGCAACTTAACTTTCAAGAAGATTGGTCCATTTAGGGAACACAATATAAAATTGACAGGTAGATGGGGTGTTGCATCTGTCCATCCATTAGAAACATATTGGCATTGGATGAGGGCCAAGATAATTTAATAGACTCTTGTATTTTATTCACTTTCTTTGCTTTA
Source organism: Pinus tabuliformis (assembly GCA_031772625.1). Taxonomy (NCBI): domain Eukaryota; kingdom Viridiplantae; phylum Streptophyta; class Pinopsida; order Pinales; family Pinaceae; genus Pinus; species Pinus tabuliformis. Next base: position 1,156,776,511 of record CM062805.1, on the reverse strand, counting down.
ACCAACAAGTCTAAACTTCTTTGAGCTAGGAGGCATATAACTGTTTGGAACTTGGAGCCTGTTCAATTAGAGGTTGGCACATCTCAATGAACAAAGGAGGCCATGTAGCATTAAATTAAATGAAGTTGAGATAGAAATAAACCCAATGGTAAGACCAACTTCTTCTTGCTTCTCTTTTTGAAAGATCTTGTCCATTGGACTACAAGTTGGAGCTGGTCTCTTTCTCACCGGTTGAATTGTTTCCACTCCCACATTCACTAGATGGATTCCTCAAGAATGGAAAAGGATCCTCATTTTTGTTTTTCCTACTTGCCAACTTCCCAAGCCAATATCACCCTTCCTTTCTATTTTTTTTGGTTAGTTTGGTAGCACTTACTGCTTTACGTGCCACGTCCACAATTAAGGGCTAACAAATGGCTCTTAACTTGGTTTTAGGTGCTTTTGTATTCAAATTTGCTCAAATTACATGCCGAAAGAACATTCCATCCCCCCAACAAACTTTTCCCATGGCCCTTGCTATCTTGTTACATACTTCCACAACTAATAATTCTTTTCTTGAGGTTGTTTTCTCACTACAATGGAGTTTTTTTGCAGCTGTGGAAGTCGTAGTTGCAGCTCCACTTGTAGTAGATGGAACACTAGCAAAGAGGGATGTACTTGAGGGAGGGGAGCAGCTAGCAAACAGTGGCATTCCTCCCTTTTGATTGACCTTTACTAGTGTCCCTTTACAAATTTGGTTTGGTAATGCACCTTCAAAGCATTTGTAACCCCTTCAAATCTTGATTTTCCGCTCAACATGCACAATGACAGACCATGACATCACCTTCACTGCAAAACAAATTTGGTTTGGTAATGCACCTTCAAAGCATTTGTAACCCCTTCAAATCTTGATTTTCCCCTCACCATGCACAATGAGAGACCATGACATCACCTTTACTACAATTGAAAGAGAAAAATATTGAAAAAATCCCTTAAGAGGTCACACAGGTCTCTTTTCCACGAACATGTGTTAGACATGTCAGGCCACATTTGGGCACATGTTTGACATGTGTCCTGTTTTAAGACACTTTCCAAACTGGTGTTGGATACATGCCCTATTTACCATATGTTCAACACATAGGATACAGACACGACACCCTTGGGGCCATGTACCATTAGCATATTATGTTGGTGCCCTATAATTTATGTCAACTTGAAAGATATTATTAGCTATATACATAGTACTTTGGAATAGACAAGTCTTAAGTAAACAATACATAATGAAACTATGGTATACTAGAATTCATGCTACATGGAAAAAGCCAAATATAAGAAACAATGATAAGTTGATATTGGAGCATGGTGAAAATACATTTTGATTCATTGTTTTTTTGTTCTTTGTTTTATGTTTGAAATACATCTTATAATACTCGCAAAGTAAGGATATTTGCTTCAAGAAGTATATCAATGGGCTAACATGTAGGCCTTGACATATGGAAGAATAATGAACATCTTAGTATTATCTCTGCATATAAATGCCTTAATATCGATTCTTCTGCCACCTAATCAGCTAAGTTGACTTTAAAATTCAATGTTTCCCCTAAATTAAGCTTTGAGGAGTCATTATTAAAAATAGTTCGACATGTAGGAGTCAACATTAAAATAGATGCATATCTTCTTTTCTACAAAAAAGAAAGACTTGCTAGAAGGATAGTGTTTCAGCTTTCTCTACTATGTTGTTATATTTATTGTTTTCCCTAGCATATGTCGCTGATATTGTTTGTTTTGTTTCTTTACTTATGATTTATTAATAGGGCATTCATTGCTAAAGTCAAGTGATATATACAAGTGGTTTATGCCAAAGCTATTCCAATAGTGGATCATTGTGCTGGTTCAATTTGATTGTTTGATGCCATGTGGTAAATTTAATATAGGCTCGAGGGATTCTTTGGGCACCATTCTCTAATAACGTTGGTGTGAGCTATGTTGTGATGCTTTTGATCTTTTGTTTTGTAGAGTGCTTCTCGAAAACGTGATAAGGAAATTGGAGAGGAGTTGGTTGGGCATAGGATAAAGGTTTGGTGGCCACTAGATAAAAAGTTAGTATATTTAAACTTCTTTCTTTGCCTTCTATTCCAATCTCATTCTTTTGATATCTCAAGCAATTGTTTTCTGGATTTGGTTTTAACAGCTAATTGGAACAACAATGTTTTTTATGCCCTTACATTACAAGTTCGTTATTCATGTCTCTCATGTTGAATTTGTCAGATATTCAATATTCACAAAATGATATTGCTATGTCATGTCTTTTGGAAGAAGAAAGAAGAGTGAATAATTGATATATATTGGTGTAAATGTTATTTTTAGATAATAACAGATAGTTTTGTTGAAAGGGAAAAGAAAATTATTATGGTAAAGACATGGTTACCTTTAAGGTTAAGTTGACCCTTATTTGGAGAAAAATAAAGGTCAACAATTCCCAAATTATGTGGTACATCAAGGTTGGTTAGTGTTATGTCAAGCTAGCCTTGGCATAATTTATGGAAACCAAGCTAGGTATATACTCTTTGCCCAGATAGTATAAATATTATGTAGAATCCCTCATTTCAAGCCAGTTTGATAATTTTCCCTTCATCTCATTGTTGTTGGCTGCAGGCATTGCACATTATGTATTTTTTCTTGATCTTACATAGCGGACTTTCCCTATAAGTGTACACTCACCATTAAATAGTGAAATTTTAATACTGCCGAGAATTCCAGTTGAAAGAGAACCGCTCTCTGTTTTTGTGAGAACAACCTATTCTGAGGAAAATTTTGACTTGAAGATAGGGCAACCTGCATTTGTTCTGCAAAATATTAGGTAGCAACTTGCATTTTGGGCTGCAACATATTGAGTTCCGATGTATATTTGGGAACCACGCAAACAACAATTGGATTTTGCTGACGTAGTAACCTTGTGTTGTATCTGGTGTTTTTATTGTGTTTGTGCAACTGTAGGTCTTTTGCTAATCCCTCTGCATCTGGAAATCCCAAATTATGCACCTATTGTAGTGACCTGTATCAAATTGGGCAATTTTGAGGATTCTTTTGATGTTTTCCAGCCCATAAATTTGAAAGACCTTAACAATTTTATCTAAAGTTGAAAATATAAAATGTCAAACATGATTTTTAGGGGGCTTAAAGAGATCTACACACTAGCATGGATAAAAGTTGATTTTGGCATTTCTTCAACTGGCATATATGCAGAAAAAGTCCCAATCCACAGATGCAACCTTGAGGTAAGTCTAGAAGAAGTGCCATTCTCACAGAATAATTCTCCTTCCCTTTGGCTGGCACTCTTAATGCCAAGGGTTGTATCCCTAAATATTGAATGATAAAAGGAAACCGAGTCTACAAAAGTTATGTCAAAAGGAGAGCCTTAGACTTGAACGTAAATATGATATATAATTATTAACAAGTTGTGATATTTGGATTTAAGCTAAGATATATGAACACATGAACTAAATCCAAGTAAAGATAAGACTTGTGAAGTTAAAGGATTTAACATGTAAATGATATGTTAATGTGATGCTCCATACATGTAAATTTCAGCAATAAATAATAGGAGTATAAATCAATTACATCCAATGAAATATTGACATTACATCCAATGGAATATTGACATTAACATCCACCTTGAATCTGTAAATCAAATCTATTGTTTATGGTGTTAATTGAAGATAATATCCATGTTACCCACCAAAGTGGGTGACCCCATAGGAGAATTTTTTCTCCCATTCTGCACACCCAGCCTGCCAGCCATGCAGCCCTTGACAACCACTACTAGATTATGACATGCCATTTTATCTCTGCCACCTGCATCAGTCATATACTTTCTCACCCATCCGGCAAGAACACATGGACGAAGGTGGGTTTCCGATCAAAACGTACTTTATTCAGTTTGCAATCAGGTGCTTATGCTTGTTTATATTTGGGCTTTTGATATAGATTATGGGGTGACTTTGAAGAAAGAGGGTTTTCAACCGTGATGTTGTTCCCTCACCTTAAATGGGGGGTTAATTTTCAATCCTAGTTCAATGGGACCTCCCTTAATGGCCCAATGGGTGTAGGAGGGGTACTACTTGAGAAGCCTTGATTGAGATAGTGTGTTCCATCTGTCCCTATTTCATAGTTATCACTTTCCATCTTACATTAGAAACCCATGTTCCACCTCCATTCTTCGAGTTCAACTGACCATTGGTTCTCTTGGATTTGGCACCCATACATCCACATACCTGGGTAGGGCCCGTAACTTTTCCCTAGGAGGTTGATGCAACTAAAAGAAAATGAAAAGAGCATATCATGGCTACAAAATAAAACAAAAGGAATATCAAAATGTGAAAGATGGCCAGGACATACACATTAACACGTGGGCAAAAGCCTAGCATGAGCTCTACCTCACTCATTACGGTCATCACCCGGTTACTAAGCATGTGTTTCTCCTTTACATAATAAAAGGAACCCTTGCATGTCCCAACCCAATGGGAAATGAGTTTCCTCATCTTTAAGGGGTAATACAACTACTACACATCATTAAAAACAAGCTCTAACCTTTTGAGCTACGAGTAGTGATACAAAGAAAAGTCAAGCAAAAGTAAAAGGTGCACAAGAGGGGTGGAAAAACAAAAGCCAAGTTTGTAACTCAATCATCCATGATTGCTTCCTCCTCACATCTATACACTTAGGATGTGGATTCCCCATCATGCTAGTCCCTTTGGCAATGTCACTTGGCCATGAAGTCATCTCCCCTCCATTGCCATCATTATTCACTAACACCTATCGATTGAACAGTGGAATGAGGAAATGTTACTTCCCCTTAGGGATTGGAAATACCTAATAGGGTTGTCCTTCAGCCACTTCTTGAAATTCTATAGCATGTACAGTAGAATACAATTTTCTAATTTGATTATTACTTCCTAATGACTTGTATTTCTAATGTCATTGATATCATTGAGTAATTACACATAGAATATCAATTGTAAATGCAATGGAAACAATAAAGATCATAGAAAGACAACTATGCACAATAGACATTATGTTTACCCTGGGGAAACCCAACCATGGGAGAAAAGCCAACAATCTTTTCTTGAGGAGAAATTGTCTGTTTAGCAAGTTTTACAAATAAAAAATTTGTCTAGAAATATGTGCTAATATTTCAAGTCAAATCACTAGTCAAACCTAGAGAAACTGCTGCTAGTCAATGCTGGTCAAACTAGACAAAAGTCAACTTTATGTGGTCAAATCCTTGCACGTGCGACTTGCGGTCAAACTCGCATGTGCAAACCTATGGTTAGTGCTAGTCAAACAATTTGTAGTCAACTAGTCAAATGGTCCGGTCAAAATTGGTCAAATAGTCTGTGGTCAAACTTAGTCAAACTCGGTTAAATCTTCAACATGTGTGGCCTGGTCAAACTTGGTTGTACAGATCAATCCACACTAGTCAAAATTGACTATACTATTGTTTTTCCACGATATTGGAGTCTAGGTTAGAATCTTACAATCACTGACACTAGCAATCCAAGTATCACAACAAATTACTTTGCACAGTGGAACAATTTACAACAGTAAATCAACACATACACAAATATAGACAACATTTTACAATTTTTAACTACCCAACTTTGTTATATTAACAAATTGATAATACAATAGTTGAGGGCTCTCATACTAGGGATAATGGCCCTCATACATCCACTAATACAAGAATACCAGAACAAGATACACTGATCATCTAGCTGATGTTGCACACCATCACAACTCCTAAATACCCTGACCACAACTACTGGTCCTTGTACTCCCAATCTACAGCAACTGCCTCTATCAATATACCAAGTCGTTTAGGTCACTGAACACGACTCCATTTTTCTCTCTAGTTGATCGTTAGTCCATCAACGCATCATGTTAATTTTAGGTATGTTCTATGCTGATAGCAAATTTACTTCAATTTTCCATATTAGCTCAATATCAATTCCAGATTAGCAATCACATTTAGCATGTTAATAAAATGCAGGTAGAACATAAACATAAATCACAGAAAACAAGCCAAGACAAGAGGACACAGGATGTGGTGCTAGCCAGGGACAAACCCCAATGTGGGGAAACCCTTGATCAATTCTTCTTATATGTTTTTCAATAGTTCAACAAAGAGAGAGATAGTACATATATATTAGAAGTCAACCTTTTGAATTATCTAAATAAGAGCAGAGATCTTCTCTAGGAAGATGGCATATGAGGAAGTTGATTTGAGCAAACTGCTTCCACTGATGCAAGGTGACTCCATCACCATGCTGCACCTCACTGTACTGCACCTTACTGTGCTGCACCCAATCTTCATGTTGTACCTAATCTTCTTGTTGCACCTACCTGTGCTACACCCAATCTTCATGCTGTACCTAATCTTCTTGCTGCACCCAATCTTCATGCTGTACCTAATCTTCTTGCTGCACCTACCTGTGCTGCATCATGCTGTACCTCACTGTGCATATCATGTTGCATTTCATTGTAGCATTTATTATCACCATGCTGCACTTTGTTGCCAAGTGTTGCACACAACATGCTACACTACACTTCATCACGATGCCCATCATTATGCAACAGCATTCAACATCATGCTGCACCTTATAGCAATGCTGTCACATCTTATCATGTTTTGCATTAGTTCACTGTTTAGGGGATTCTCTATTTGCTGCAGCAAATTGGGCAGCCTTCATCATGGACTGGTTAGGCCATCAGGACAGTCCTACCAACTTTCACACATAGGCAACAACATATCAAATACATACCTGGAACTTGTGCATACTGGTATAGCATTAGATCACGGGTTAGGGCATCCAAACAGTCATTCTCAGCCCTTCTTCCAGCTACAATAGTCCCCTTAATTCTTCAGCTCATCAACCAGAGAGAATACCCATCATTCCATGCACAAGTTGCTCCACAAACCACCTAGGTTTGTCCTTCTTCAATGCGGCTGCCTACTACACTTGCTCGACCCTGTCTAGGGCATCATGCTGCCTACAAAAACACTTCAGAAACCCTCAACAAGGCTCCCTTTCCTTCGCTGCTGCTACAGGAATATGTGACCTTGTTTTGGAGGGCCTAATACATCTTAGCCTCCAAAACAAGCCTCCCTTCCTACCTGTAATTACCCAAGGAAACTCAACCTGTTCACTTGTGAGGTTTCTTTTATTTCTGCCCAGAATTTCCCATCATGACCTCGGCCTCCTGCCTGTAGTAACTCGGTTTCCAAATAGTCTAGAAGGAGGCATAAACTATTGCTTCCTTCACCTTCGCTGGGCTTCTCTCTTCTGCCGCCAAAACAAAGCTCTTTATGCACCACAGATCTTGTCATAAGTCTGCTGCTAGGGCAGATTGTGACAACTGATTTAGGGCCTCATAGATCAACATTGTAGGTCTCTTCTAGACCTGCGTTTAGGGCATCTTCATGACTGCGTTTTCGGGCATCATCTCCATGACTGCGTTTTAGGACATCACCTTTGCTAGGCTTCTCTCTTCTGTGGCCAAAACAAAGCTCTTTATGCACCATAGATCTTGTCATAAGTCTGCTGCTAGGGCACATTGTGACAACTGATTTAGGGCCTCATAGATCAGCGTTGTAGATCTCTTCTAGACCTGCGTTTAGGGCATCTCCATGACTGCGTTTTAGGGCGTCATCTCCATGACTGCATTTTAGGGCATCATCTCCGTTACTGCGTTTTAGGGCATCATCTCCATGACTGTGTTTTAGGGCATCATCTCCATTAGGGCAGCATTGTCTTCTTAGGATCTCTCCTCCCACCAAAACCCAAGACAAGTGGAGAGGAAGAGATCACAAGAAGTGTGTGTGCAAATGACCTTCAAGGCACCTCTATTTATGCTAAAACGTTGAGCACAAGTGGGGGCAATTTGGTTGTTGGCCGACCTTGACGAACTGTCCCATAACGCAAATAAATTCATATCTCCATGAATACTTGTTGGAATCGGATGATCTTTAGATCAATCTTTCACCTCTCGACGAGAGGAATCCAAGAAAAATATCAACTTCCATAAATAAGATGAGCCACATGGAGTTTGGCCCTAGTTGCCAATTTTAACACATCAACACAGACTCCTGTTGAGTTGCTCACAACTACATTTGTGAACAACTCTCAACTGCCCATTGCTACTCCTCAACTCCTTTGGGACTTATTTCCTCTAATGCCTTCCTGTGCTGCTCTAATGAAGACAAACTTTGGGCCGAAAGGCTGCCACCTATCATTGCAAGATGTCCTTTTCCAACAATGAACCTGGACTGATGTAATCGACTCCCTTGATCTCCTTCCTTTGTTCTTCAAGAATCAATCCTGAGCTTACACAAATCTTCACCCTTCCTTCCAGCTGTCAATGTCCTTCTTGGCAACTGATCTATGGCTACTTTGAGCACCTACTTGTTGCCCTCCAACAACTACAAGATGCCCAATACAAGTCTGTCCAAGATGGATCTATCCTCTAGCAGAAAATCAACATGAAACAAATCAAATTCATACCTTTCTAGCTCTGACTTTTCTGCTCTAGGTTTTGGCCTGGTTAGGGCTGATGTCAGTCTATTTCAGCGCCTTGTTTCTCCTCCCAAAAACTCTTCCGTAGTTGCGGTTTTCCTCTTCTTGAAGATTGCTCCCACTTGTTTCTTCTATAAGGCTGATTTGTCAATGTTCTAGGCCTTTCGTGTTGAAGAATTTAACTAGGTTCGGTCTTCATAAATTGTATTTGAGTCATAATGAATGTATTTATCAAAAGAAAGAAAACGAAATTTATTATTATTATTATTATGACTTATTAAAGCATGGGTTTTATGCTTGGGTCATCATGTTTTAGGTAAAAGTCCCCATTGAGGACTTCTAGGATTTATACTTAGTCATTAGAGCCATTGGCCATTAAAGAAACCTTTTTGGGCTTTTGAATCACGTAAAATTATTTATTATTGAGTCAAATAAGTTATTCGTAACTTTGGAAAGAAATTAATGATAATAAAAAACAGCTCAACAACTTAAATCTACAAATAAAATGTAATTTCCAGCTGTTGGAAATACTGAGAAGGGGGTGAATCAGTGTTTCCCTTAATCTTCACAATTGGTTAGTTTCTTTCAAACATTCAAAGCTACTAATCAAACACAAGATAGGATCACATCACATAGAATTAGTACATAGGAAATTTTGCTCAACAAGCTTTGTTATGTATGGTTTACATACAAATTTACCAGATGAATTGGAAGGAAGTACAAGACTCCCCAAGGGTTTTACCAGCAAGGCTGGAAGGAAGCAATTGCTCCCTAAGTAAGTTTGGGTTCTCGTACCAAGGAGTCAGGGACATTAACTGATGTTGTTGTCCACTGCGACTCCTGCTTCTACTACTGCTACCACTGTCCACTCTCACTGCCACTGCTGCTGCTACCACTGTCTACTCTCACTGCTACTGCTGCTGCTACCACTGTCCACTCTTACTGCCACTACTACTGCTACCACTCTCCATTCTCACTACCACTACTACCAACGGCCCTGTACTGTAGTCCCCTTTTAAGCTGACTCCAAATAATGTCTCACTATCAGCATTAATATCTATCTGTAATGAAGGCTAGTCATAGACACAAGATGAAAGGCCTTTGATTATCTTTACTTGTCTCTACTCAGCATACATACTTTTAGGTTACCAAACCCTAGTAGCATAAATAACTTTGCTTCACAAAACAAATCAGGAATCCATGCTTACTGCCCAACAATAATGTCAAAGATTGTGATCACCCCAATAAGCAATGTCAGCATCAACACTGTCCTCACTCCTTTTGTTCAACATTAACAAACCAACTACACAACCCTGATCTACAATCTTCAGCAACCAGTTCGCAACCCTGTTTTGTTAGAACTTAGATGTATGCAAAGTAAATTATATCACACCTCACACAGTAGTCTTACCATAAGCATAGGTCCATCTCAAGGTTCTGCTACAGGAGGCTACTTGTCAGACAAATCACTCTCAACATGCCAACTCTATTTGCTAGATGTAGGAACCAACACATTCTAATCGACTTTCCCAGAAATCATTTTCGTGCTTTCCTTCAATGCCACAGAATACATCATGCACTAACAATGATTTGAGTCTCATTTGAAATTGCAACTTTGATCTATCTCATTCACACCATCATATCCTAACTTGATTCAAGTATCAACTTCCGCATCAGATTACACCAATCAGTTATGGCTGAAAGTCATCTGTGTCAATTCATAGCAGCTCTGCTTATTTCTTCGTACTATGTGTGGACTGGCAAATACTCAGAGTTATACACATCAGATTTGCATTTGCCTCAAGACCCTGATGAAGGTAATCCCATCTGAACTCCAACCCCTTAGCTCCAACTCATAGAAGTGCCAATCTATGTAATAAGAAATCTGCAAATGCCCATCCAAGTCAATAGCTTGGAATTTATGATTTTGGGAAATGTTTGTGTGTCCACTGTGTGAGTGCAAAATACAATTCAACCACATCAAGAAATCCAATGAATGCTTTCAACAACTCCTGACATGGACTTGGACGAAGGATGCCAGACACATGAACTTAATCAAAGTGATGCCAAGGTAGACACGAGCTACTTTCACACGTTCCAATAGTATCATATTCAGATCTGGTCTTTAGTTTCCCAAATATATATATATATACTTCAGGGGATAAGTTCCCAATGGTTTGTCCATACAAACATCTGCCTCAACAATGCCAGGGACCCGAGATCAGCAACCGCTCTTGGAGAAATACATTTAATTCATTTGTTACAGATCTCAATATTATGTCATCAAGTTGCAAATTGCTTCAAGGAATAGGCCAGATAAATACACAAAAAATTCTTAATCAGAATGTCATCTGTCATCAAAGGTCTGAACTGGTTTCAAGCTTGAATAGCAATAGGATTTCTCAACGATCATACATGCATCCCTACAAATGATGTCAACTCCAAAGCTCAGATTACAGTTCAAGATGTCAAGGATCAAACCACAGGTACTATGAAGAGATTTCGAACATTGAAGTTGTTTCAGAATGGAGACCTCAATCTGATATTTTGTAGCCTTCTAGGTCTGCAATTATGGATTTGATCAAGCCCTGATAGGGCTACAAGTGCCTTACGAAATCCTCAAAAGGAACGAAACCTCAAAATAAATTTTGGACAGCTTTAGTCTGCTTTACTGGGCTACAAGAGAGCCTTAGTCTCCACTTCAGAAAATAGTCCGACTTTTGCAAGGACTTTTCAGAATGTTGGCCGTGCACAGATCTAAAGTTCAATGAAGACTCCTATCATTACTCCTACTATATTCCGTGCAATCTCCAGCCTTATGTCCATAGTTAGAACATGCATAGTAATAACCATAAAATGTGCTGTATACCTGGGTGTGTAAGTTGATGATATCCTAAATGTGTCTCACCCTTGAGGATATCCAAGGCTTTTCTGCTCTCCTCTTTTGAATGCTCTTCTATGATTTGGTGTCTTGAATGCATAATCTTAATTTCTTGAGCCATTTGTTTTCAAGCTTCCGGTGTTGGTTGACTTCTCAAACACCAATCACTCAGCAGAATCTATGCTTGAGCCATTCTTCCATACAGGAACCTGTCCATCAACAAATGCAACTTTATATCATTTGTCTTCAATAAATGAAGTAGAGACTAAGTTCTTTTTCAATGGAACATACAATACATCATTTAAAATATTTCCTCTTGACTACCACTGGAAGAATGTTGACCCAACACCTTTGACTTCATACTTGCCATTGTCACAAAGCTCCACCTTTACTGATGACCTCTTCTCTTCCAATTTTGTGCGACTATTGCGATTACCTGTCATAGGTCTGGAGGCACCACTATCTACTAACAAGATATCACTGTTATCAGCAATAGTACCTGAAAGAGCAGAAAATAAAACGAAATTTTCTTCATTTTCATTCTTGAATTTCTTTTGATTTGGATGTTCATTATCAATGGTTGTTGTAGAAACATGCTGCTTCCCTTTCCTTTTTTATCATCGTTCCTTTTGGTGCATTTATTTTTATAATGACCAAACTTGTGGCAACGAAAACATTGAATATTTGACAAATCTTTCTTCTTTTGATCGTGATTGGGAGCAGGTTTTCTTCCTGAATTTCTTTTTTGAAATCTTCCAAAATTCCTTCTTCCTATACCATTTTTTGCATGAGCTGTAAATGCTTGAGATTGACCATATTGAGGTCTTTGAATATTCCCTTTTGATATTAGTCTAGATTCTTCTTAAGTACATGAGGTCCATAGCTGATTGAACTTAGGAATTTCTGTTCTACCACAAATGCTAGATGCAAATGCATCCCATGAGTCAGGTAGACGGTAGACCATTAAGAGCTGTAGTCACAAGATTTGTCACTTCAATGTTTTCATCAATAGCCTTGAGTTGATCTCTCAATCGAGAGATCCTCATGAAGTAGGATGCCACCGTATCATCTCTAGTCATATGAACATTACGATGTTGGTTTCTCAAACTCATTTTCTGATCAGTGTTGTTGATGTTATACAAACATACAAGAGCATCATACATCTACTTTGAAGTGTCCATCCCCGAAATATATGTAATCAAGTGATATCTGATGGATTCAACAGGAATCCTCTTAACTATGATTTCAGAGTTCCTGTACCTTGCTTTTCCTTCATTATCTTCAGGTTCTATTACCTTGCCCTTCACATAGTCCATAACATCATTTTCTTCATGGATGAGATCAGTCCTTGTTTTCCATGCCATGAAATTTTTAGCACCTTCCAATTTGTTCTCAGCCTTAGTAGAAGAACCCATGGTCAAAGATCTGGTCCAAGAATTAAATTTGCAGAAGTAGGCAATTTTAAAAGTGATCTCAATGCTCTCTTCCCTTCACCAAGGCTTTGATCCCATGTTGATTTTACAAGTGCAATAGATACAAGCACAAATTCCTGAAACTGATAATTACTTCTAATGATATTGATATTCTTTTTAACACTTCCAATTTATTATTAAGCAATTATACTTCAGAAATTCAACTATAGAAAAAATAGTAGGACAGTAGAGATCACAATAAAATAATGATGCACAAAGAAAACACAAATTGTACTTGGGAAAACCCTCTTCTAGGGAAAAACCCAACAACCCTTTTCTTAGAGAAATTATTCAATTCAACAAGAGATACATTTCATCTTTCCAGTCAAAAATAAAGTCAAATAGACGAGCATCAAAATCCTAGTCAAACTCTCTTCTTTTCAAGTAAAATTGCTTCCTAGAGGATTTGGTTAAGTTTGTTCTGCTAGGCCAAATTTCGGCCTTCTTCTTCACCTTAGAAACTCAGTTTGATGCCCTATGATTTGCCCAAAAGAATTTCAACCTGTCTTCCACACGTGCAAGGTCAAACAGAGAGAGAATCCACACGTGCGAGGTCAAAAAGAGAGAAAGAAGAAGCTCAATCAAATGCTAGACTGTTTGGTCAAATTCGACCTTCTTGTCTTTTGTCTCCTTCGCTTAGATGAACAAAATATACAATGTGTGAGTCATCTGAATTACCAAGAGGAGGAGAAAGAGTGGTATATTTATAGTCTTGGATGAGGTCGAATGGGTGTCACTTCATGCTTGGCTGACTTGATCATTTTGGTGCCAAAAATTTAAATTTCAAAAATTGAAATCCCCCCTTTTGAAGCCTACATGAAAACCACATTTGCATTTATCATAACATATATACTTGGAGGGCGAAAACTTTAATTATGAAAACCGACTATAGCTACATATTTCAAAATAGAATACCTTAATACCAAATCTCACATGGCCTACAAGGCTTTAACTTGCATCCTTTGGACTTACAATGGTGCTATCAAAAAGCGAAGTGACCATATGTTTGTCGGGTGTTGTCGCACAAACACCGCGACAACGCTCAGAGTAAGGGTTGTCAGTCTTATCCTTACTCCATTTAGACTATCTCCTAGACAAGTCAAGTGGGGTAGTCCCTAGGGTGAATGAATGAGGATAGCCTATGGAACACAGGGTCTAGGAGACTTAAGGATGAACAACTTGCAGAATATAGAACAAGTCCTGGTTAACTAAGATGGATAGATCAAACAATTAAGACAAATGCAACCTCAAGATAGAAATGATTTTAGACCAGTGCCTTAATATTCAATTAACCATAAACTAAATGAAAACAAGTTATCCAGAGCAATTTATAAATGTGATGAAAGTGACGATCATGAACGATTAAATGTAAATGCCCAAAACTTTATCATGCAAGATATTCTAGCAATTAAATACCATGAAGAGCTATGAAATTTAATTGCTAAGAAATATATGATTCTAGATTTAAAATGATTTTCTTCAATAACCCAAATCTAGAATTTATCTTTTTCCTATAGTCAATCTGTTAGAGTCCTATAGTGATAGGATTCATAATTTTGAATTGGCTAAGTTTGAGCCTTGTAATGTTGTACATACCTTTGCTTTCTTCAAATGTTTTCCATATTAAAAATAAAAAAAATGTAAAGAGGGTATGTCCTAAAATAAACATCAAAGGACAAAAAGAATAAGGAAAAATAAAAAAATGATAAAATATGAACCCCAAAAACAAAAATAGATCATGAAAGTGTGCAAGTCTAAATGCCATTGCTATTTTACTGATTTACTGTTTTAAACTAATGGTTTTGTGCAGCTTGTCATACATGCCACAACCCATGGTTGTCAAATTGTTTAAAATTGGCTATTTCATGCTTTGAATTTTATGTTTATAGTTAGAGAATAAAATCTGACCAAACAGTTTAATCTTGACAGATCATTAGATAGGTAGAGAAAATAAAAGGAGCTCATCAATTTAATCTGAGCCCTTGGATGATATAAGGTTAGAATTAGATAGTTTACATTTCAAAAGAAAAATGAATGATAAGGGTTTGCTAGCCTAAATGCACCCAAATAAAATGAATAAAAAAATGGTAGGGTAAGTAATGGGTAAGTAGAAGAAAGGTTGCTGAACTATAAAGTTGATTGGATAAAAGCACATTTATCATGCTTGATTATTTGTTTCAATATGCATGAGTGGTTAAGAAGGCAAAAACAATGGTTTACAAGTTCATTTAATTAACTCCCCTTCATTCTTATCACCCATTTACTTACTAATTTCCCTATCCACAAGTAAGTTCTAGTATTTAAATCCTTCAATTCATAAAGGCTCAAAGCATTTCTTTGACTTTTGGTGGGACTGGACCCTTGGCTTAATGACTTATCGACATCAAGTGTTAGAATTCCCTTCATAAAATTCATTTCCCCTCATTACCCTAATAAAACCCCTTTTCATAAGGTTAAAAATTTGCCTATGAAAAATAGGTAGCCCCAAGTTAAAATTCCATTTCACTCAAAAAACCCACAAAAGTGCTTTATCCTAAGTATGAAATGTATGTAAATAAAATGTGCAAATTTTACATTTATGCTAAGGGTATGCTCACTCCGCTCATTTCATATTAATTTTTAACTTAATTATATAATTCCTGATATACATTTTCCCGTATATTAAATAAATCCCCTATATAAATATCCCAACCCTTAGTTTTAATATAAACTATATAATTTACCCCATATCCCGACAAAACAGATAAATCCCGTCATTAAACCCCGCCCGATCGTTTTAACCCATGATTAAGTCTTAATTAATCCCAAACCGCCAAGGATTAAAACCCTGCCCCCCCAAAAAAACCATGCTCTTATCACCCGCGCACCTCCCTCACCCGACTGTCATTCGATCATCATCCCCCTCATCTGACGGTCCATAGCCATATCAGCTTCACTTGACGACCGACCTTTACCCACTCGATAAGGTGGGTTTCCCCGACCCACCAACTGCTACGTGTTGAGCGACGGAGTAAATCGGGTGACCCCTCCTAAATACCACTTCCTCCACAAAAGCGGTGCGATGGTTTGAGAAACCGCCTCCCTGCCAAACCCGAAAAACCGCCCACTGTTCATGTGTAAAATTACCCGTCAAAAAGTGACCATTGCTCAATAAAAAGCCTATGAAGCCCTTTTTCGCCTTTTTTCGCCCATTTTCTATGTAAACCTTTGCAAACTAGTGCGACACCTGTGAACACTGAATTTACCAATTGAACTCCAAATTCACTCATGAAGATGCTGCAGAGACCCCTATCAACCTCTCAATCCGCACCAGAGTCATTCAAACTTCTGCAATAGCCGTGAACCTCGAATTTGAAGCTAATTCACCCAATTCGAGGTATTTGAAGGTGAATTTACCAGACAACCCTTTCAATTTGAAAATGTTCAGTCTGTGGAGTGCTTTAATTAAGTAAAATTAATTGAAATTGCTTTAAGTTTAAAAGTCTCTGTCCAAACCCTTCTGAAAGCTTCTAGTTTCCATCAAAACCTCTAAATAAACCTGTGAAACCCAAATTCAAATCCACAAGAACTGAATGATGGCTGCCCCTGTCGCCATAGATGTTAGACCTATCACAACTCCCCATTTGGACCTAGACCACCTCCCCCTGGTGGACAGGGCTTTTTGAATCAGAGATACAAGTGCATATGAGGTCCTGTTCAAAATTCATTGTTTGAGTAAAGATAGATATCTGAACCAGTCTGATGACATTGGCCTTTGGGACTCCAATTTGCCCAAATACCAGTTTCCCCAAGTACATATCTTTCTTGAAATTGTCCATACGTGCCATGCCTGTTACATTCCCAGTCAAAGAGCTATAATGTCCCCTGACCAGAAAATCTTGTTTATTATCACAGCTGAATCAGTTAATGAGATGTTGCAAGTCCAACCAGGTCCAAACCTGACCCTAGTCTCCATTGGGGATTTGTTAGACCTGTACACCAAGCTGACTCCCTCTAGACTGGCCCAAATGTTCCAATCTTTCATTGTAGAAGAACAACACATTCCTAAAGATGCCCCTCCATATGTTTCTGCCATTTTCTCTGAAAGGGGCAAGCATATTGTGACTATGATATCATGTATTTTGGGTTGTACCACTGATGAATTTGTTGATGAGATCGTCCTAGCCTTCATTTCCATTTTCACCCCAGGAAAGCCTCTTGCTACTTTGTACAATTATGGCCAGTTCATAGCTGAGAGAATGCATGAATAGTTTACTAGAATGCACATTGAGCGAGTATTCAAATACTCATCTGTACTATACCATATGTTTTTATATTATTAGTCAGACAGATTTCCTTTCACCCTCCAGAAGTTGGACAGTAGAGGCCGGCCTAGGTCTGTCATATTTTGGACACCATTGTTTCACAAGTATTCATCACCATACACTTATACAGACTTCATTGAATCTTTTGTTCATCCTGTCAAGACCATGTTGACAGGAAGTCCTCCACCCAGAATAAGCCAAGATATCAAAAGAGTCCTCCAATTATCCAAGCAAAGTAAGGTGGGAGATTGGTACCTTTACCAAAACCACACTGAAATAAGAATCTATGGTTGCCAGCTAGCCCCATACAAACTCCCCAAATACCTCCCCATGAGGTTATTTGTTCTAAAGTATTATAGGAAAATAATGAACTCTGATGAAGTCAATTTTGTCTCAGCCAAGAAAAGAACCCAGTTCAAAGTTAAAAATCAATTAGGCCCTTTCATTTGCAATTCTAGAGAAGCAAGGCAGGAAGTAGATCTGATTCTGCAACAAATGAAGTTCCAAAACAGTTTCATGTGGAGATATGACCCTCAAGGGTTTATGACCAAACTTAGACAAAAGGTCAAATTGGGGCCTTACATTCATCACCCCATACCAGAGATAGAAAGATATGCCAATCAATTTGAGTGGTTGGAGAACACTCTCATAGACAGGGATAATACAAAGGTAAATGTTGAAAATACCTTGATTGATCTAGAGAGACAGCTTGATGAAAACTCATTCCTGCAGGTACCACAGCAAGAAGCAACCATGAGTACCCCTACAGTTTTGCAGACTCCTCAGAATGAGGAAAAGAATCCCAAGAGGAATAGAGAGGGAGCCTCCACTTCAAGCATGGACACATCCAATGTGCAGTATGAAGGCAGCTAGAGCAAAAGGCCAAGGCTCAATCCTATTTCAGAATAGGAAGACACAGAAGGCTCAACAGAAGTAACTAATACTGAGTTTGACATGAGCAGGGGCACAACTCCATCTGGAGAAACATAGGAGCCATCTACCTCACACACTCAAATGTTAGAAAGGCAGCTCAGTGTAGAAGTCTCCTCATTTGGTAGGCCTGCTGATAAAGATAAGGACATAAAGGACAGGTTCAAGGAAATCAAGATGAGAAATGAGAAACTGAAGGCACAGTCTTATGCACAGTATCTCAAGCTTACACCTACTAATCAAACTAGGTTGATGTCAACTTTTGACATCAAGGAGGGAAAAATGCAAATGTCCTTCATAAAACCAACTGTACAACAGCCAAGGACATCAGCAGATTACAAAAAGATTGATTTTGAGGTATTGGCAAGGGATATTCATCCCATTGACCAAATTGAATTTCACAAACAGGTTGGAGAAATGATTTACTCCACCCTTACAGGTAAAGCCATAGCTGCCCATCAATTGCAGAATTCATTGACCAATATCTCAGCTTAGTATTAGTTGGAGAAGGCCTCCTCACAGGCCAAAGACACCATAATCAAGTCTTTGGAAGACTTAGTGATTGAATTGGGACATGATCCCAAAGATATCAAAGCCACTGAGCAACTAATTAAGAAAAAGAATGATGACATTGCAACACTCAAAAAGCAATTGAAGATACCTCAGCTGCAACATCCCCAGACACAGGAAGTCTTGGAAAACCAAACCAGACATGAAGAATTGATGGACTTAGTCCTAAAATTAAATGATCAGTTAAGGGAGATAGAGAAGGAATTGGATAGTTTAATCCAATTGAAGCAGACTGATATTGCCACAACATCAGTGAATGTCATCCCAATAGTCTCAATAGCTGTTCCTTCCACATTGGCTCCCACAGCTCCTATGGCCACAACACAACAGGTTTCAACAGAGTCTACATCAGCAGCAAGTACATCAGGTGAAGAAACAACAAAGTTGGTTAGAGCTATGGAAGAGATGTGCATATAGGCAACAAGGATGAACAAGCTGAAAGAAAAGGTGACAAGCTTGGAAACTGATTACAAGCTTGCCAAAATCATGCACAAAGAAGAAGTGCAAAAAGCTGCCAGGATAAGTGAGAGTTTTAAAGCTTTGGAGAAGGACCTAACATTGAAAGAACCCCTTGGCCAGGCCAAGGAACTATTATGGGCCAATATCATTCACTCTGTCAATGATATTTGGCCATCTATTCAGGTGATTTTTGAACAGATAGATTTAATAAAGATGGCTACAGTGGCCATCCAAAGAGTAAAAGAAGAATTAGGAGAGATGCCCGAAGATGCCACCAGAATTATCCAGTTCCTTAACAATAAAAATAAGTATGAGCTTCAGGCATTGGAAATAGAGGACATGACAGAAACAATTTTGGGTGTGAGAAAGGTCCTCTCCAAGAGAAACCTAATGTTAAACTGGGAGGAAAAGTGTCAGAATATGCAGGTATCCATTGACAGATTTATGGCCAAGTTTCAAATTTTGAGAGAGAAAGGGTTACCCAGACCCTTAGTAATAAATGACAAACTCATGACACAACATGATTACAACAACAAAATCAAAGAGCTAGCAAAAGAGCAGGTCAATACATCATCAATCAAGGCATTGCCAACAGGCAAAGTACTTTATCAAACATTTGAAAACTTGTTTTACCTCCAGCATGAGGTAAAACACTTGTTTATCAATAAGCCTACTTTGCCAAGTACACTGATGTAGATGAAATATATAGAAGGATGCTAAAGATCCAATTACCTGATGTTGAAGCGTGGGAGAAATTAACTGATTTACTATAAGAAATCTGCAGTAAAAGGGTTAATGTACAATAAAAGTAAAACAACCAGGTAAAAAGATGAAGACATATTAGCAGGGTCAAAGAGTATAAGTCTCAAAGTATATCAGATAAAAGCCAAAAGTAAATGAAGCTTCCAGCGTAAAAGATCAAACAACAAAGCAACATAAAGGGCTAAAATCAAACCATAAAGGCCAGCAGTGCCAAAATAAAAGGGATAGCATGAAGCAGTTCAATAGCTGTCTCTATCTTCTTGTAAGAAGATATTTTTATTTCCTAGATTAAATCTCAAATTAGTTTGAGATATTTTGTAATAATTTTTGTATAAATACTTCACAATTCGAAGTATGTAGGGTGGATTCTGTTAGACATTTGTATAGACTTTTTGATCAAGAAGAACCAGAAGGTTATTGTATCAGTTGATGAGCCAACAAGCTGGATTGATTAATAAAGATCAAACTGTTCCAAGGATTCATGTGTTGAGCGAATATCAGACAAGTATTTTCATGTGTCTTTGTCAATTTCTCAAAGTTATTCATAATCTTATATGTGTTTCAATCTAAATGCTATAACTGGAAATATATTTCAGAACTTGTTTAAATCACACTCTGTTTTAACAGTTAAGCATTTGAATGTTTTCTTCTGATATTTAAATTAAAGAATTCTTAATTGCTTTTTAGTTTAAATTGATTTCATCAATAATCTAGATTAAAGGATTCTTAACTGCCCTTTGATTTTGATTACCTTTGCCTTCCTCATTCATTATCCGGGTCTGAGAACCCTTAACTGTTGTCTCACCCCGAGTGAAACCCTTTGACCCCTCTGTCTCAAACAATTTGAAATACACTCTGCTATCTTGCCCTTGAAACATCCCCTTTAGTGAGTTTATCCAGCCTTGCTTCCTTATCAGTTGACTCCATAGCCCAATGGTCTGAAAGACATCAATTTATCCATCTGTTTAAGAGATCCCATCACCCAATTTTAAACAAAATCAAAACCCCTTGAACAATCATAGCTAGCCTAAAACAACTTAACTAAAACAAAGTTAAATCTTAAAGAGAGAGCCCTCTCTGAGCATCAGGAAGGCTAGGTCCTGATCTCCAAAAGTGGATAGTGATTACCTTTGGTTTTTCCTTTTTCTTACTTAAAAGGAATTACTAGATTGATAACACAATCTTTAGATATGATTCTAAAAATTAATCATGCTTGACAATAAAGAAATCAATACCACAAAATTCTCCCTTTAAAATTTTACACTTAACACAAAAAGACACTAAGGAACTTTAGATTAGAATTTAATTATCCCTTGGGTAAATTTTTAAGGTGCTAAGCTTATGAAACAAATTTAATGTGGCAAATGTTTAATTAAATTTTTTAATGTGACCAAAGATAATAATCAAAAGACCTTAATTAAATTTAATTTTTTGCCACATAAAAATTTAATTTTTCAAATGTGAAAGCATAAATTTTCCTTTCGATTTAATTCCTTAGTAATTTCAGAGTCACAAAAAATGAAAATTTTCAAATTTTTTAGTTTTTTAAATGTTCTTTTAAACAAAAATCAAATAAAAATAAAAAAGGAAATCAAAACTTAAATAAAAAAGAAAAAGAAAAAGAAAAAATGTAAAAAAAAATCAAATCAAAATAAAAATTAAAAAAATCGAAAAAAATAAAATGAATTAATGTAAAACCTAAACTAACATAAATAAGAGAAATCCAAATTGTAGTACTCATAAACTTATATACGGAAAAACCAGAACAGAAATACAGTAAGCATGAAGAATTTAAGTTTGTACTTACCTTAACTGCTGCTGATTCTGCTACTGAACCGGTGTCGTTGATGATGTCGCGGCTATTTTGATCCAATTTCCGGGAGACCAATTCCTCCCAGCCAGACTGAGCAGATGGCTGCTCAATGCGGTAAGCTTCTCGCAGAAGCTCACTGCCCCCGTGCCCAGAACCTCAGGCCGATTAAAGCTCTTCCACTGGTAAATCTTATCCCTCTGGTTTGTACTCCTGATTTTCAGCTCCTGTCCTCCACTCTCGATTTTTTCCCCCCCGTGTTCTCAGCCTCATCCCTGCGTTTTATAGCCAGGGCTAAGCGGTGGCCGCCCTGTACACCAGCGACTCCGCCGCTTCCTCCTGTGGTGACAGCTTCCTCCAGCATGAGTCATCCTCCCGCACAGGTGTTTATGGGGAGTATCCAGGTTTATACTTTAGCCTTTTACATTATAACTTTATAATATTTAGTATGTACCTTATCACTTTATGTATGTTTGTTTTCTTTTAATATAAACTTTAGAACTTTTAGGTTAATTAATTTTTGATATTAAAACTTGATTTTTTTAATTTTATTTTATAAATATCATTTAATGTATATTTATACAGGGCATATAATATGAGTATTTAAGGATGGGTCGTTACGTACACTCCCCCTTCAGAAAACTTCGTCCCGAAGTTAGAGTTTAAGTTAAAGGTTTTAATGGGCATGACTTTCCCTATCCAGGTTCCCACGCTATTTTAAAATCACCCTATCTTTCCTAATCTCTTCCGCTCCCATCCTATCCGTCCTCTACTGGAGTATGCCATGGCGTCAATTTTACTTACCTAACCATTCATAAACACTAAGGTGACAGCGTCGGCTATACCGACCTGATTCCCAGTATGCATCCAGCAGTCATCATCACACGTCTAGGGGAGCGTGACTCGCACAATCCTCCCATGACTCCAGGGTTCGGAGGAGAAACGGTGGGTAACACCTCCACCCCTCCCAGTAAAATTAGGGCTACTACCCTATCATAGAATCACTTTGAGCTTTAACTGTTCTGAGGTTCTGTCATCACGTGGTCATCTCGGAAATTGGATCATTTATCTGCAATCATACACTTACCCATGCATTTGTAAAATGTGCATCAACATATTCAAAATAACTCATGTATTATTCACATATGACACTACAGCATAACATATTTTGCCATATTCCATGCATGTATTTTGACTTTCATCTAGAATGTATTCACTTCCTGACTTCCATTCCATTGTTCATATTGACATGCATAAATAAAACAGATTTATAATGTCTTAATTTCTATCAGAAGTAAAATCATTTAATGGCCTTTAACTTTACCTTGACAACTATAATTTAGTAAAACGAACCACATATATCGTTTTGGTATCCATGTACCAGCAGAAATTAAACATATATTATGTCGCAAAATTTCACGTTTATCTATAATCATTCAAAATGTTCCTGAGTCTCTGATTGCAGTGAAGTAAATATATACTAGACATAGTTTAAAGTTCTTCAAAATGGACATAAAGTAGGGTATCTCTGACATATGTCCTCTGTATTCTCCCAAGTTGCTGATCCAGGACTATACTTGTCCCATTGGACCTTAACTTGGTCCACCAGGCGGTTCCTTAGCTGTCGAACTCTACGTTCCAGTATACGTAATGGTTCGACCGTTATGACTCTCTCGTCCGATACCTGCAATTTTTTCCATTGGAGGTTATGAGATAGATCAGCTATATAATGTCTTAATACAGAAACATGAAATACATTATGAATTCTATGCAGGTGAGGTGGCAAGGCAAGACGATAGGCAACAGGTCCCACTCTTTCCACGTCTTTAAATGGCCCAATAAATTGGGGTGATAACTTTGTCCCTTTTCCAAATCGAATAGTACTTTTATTTGGCTTGATGCAGATGAAAACCTGATCCCTTACTTCATACCTCCTATCAGTTCTATGAGCATCAGCATAACTCTTTTGTCTATCCTGGGCTTCCTTTAATCGCTGTCTAATTTGTCTTACTTGCACTTCCATTTCATGGATTAACTCTGGTCCTATTATCACTCGATCTTCTAACCTGTCCCAACTTAACGGTGTTCTGCAAGGTCTGCCATATAAAGCTTCAAATGGAGGCATCCCAATCGAACTGTGGTAACTGTTGTTGTATGCGAATTCGACTAAGGGTAAATACTTTTCCCAGTGTGATTGTTGATCCATCACATACATTCGCAACATGTCTTCAAGTACTTGATTTACTCTTTCAGTCTGCCCATCAGTCTCAGGATGGTAAGCAGTGCTTAAATTTAGCTGAGTACCTAAGGCTATTTGCATGCAAGTCCAGAATCTCGAAGTGAATCGCGAATCTCTATCGGATATAATCTTCTTAGGTACTCCATGAAATCTGATAATTTCATTTGTGAATACTCGAGCTACGTCAGCAACATTGTAAGTATCTCTTACCGGAATGAAATGGGTGCTTTTTGTTAATTTATCCACAACTACTAGAATGGCATTGTGTCTTTGAGAAGTAAGAGGTAGTCCAGTGATAAAATCCATAGAAATGGTCTCCCATTTAGACATAGGAATGTCGTGGGGTTGTAAGAGGCCCGCTGGGTGACAATGATCTGCCTTTACTTGCTGACATTCCAAACATTTTGCAACAAATTGAGTGATATCCCGTTTCATACCTGACCAAAAGAAGAGTTTCTTGGTGTCCGCATACATTTTCCCTACTCCAGGGTGAGCGCAATATACTACTCTGTGGGCTTCCCTAAGGATGGTATATCGAAGATTTTTATCATCAGGAATATACATCCTTCCATGGAATCATAAGATTCCATCGTTTTCTAATTCATATCCCTCAAATTTAGATTCTTTTGCCCTTTTACCCTCAAGACTCGCTCTCACTTTTAAATACCAGCTGTCTTTTATAAGATGATCCAGTACTTGTTGTCTTAAGTCCAGTTTAATGGGTATGAGAGAAAATATCCGACGTCTCCTGCTTAAGGCATCGGCTACTACATTTTCTTTTCCCTTAATGTATGATATTCCGAAGTCATACTCACTTAGGAATTCACTCCATCGCCTTTGCCTGACATTTAAGTCTCTTTGGGTGAACAAATATTGTAGACTTTGATGGTCGCTTTTAAGTGTAAAATTTCGTCCCACTAGATAGTGTCTCCAAATCTTTAAAGCTAGCACTACAGTGGCTAATTCTAAATCGTGAGTAGTGTAGAGTTCTTCATGAGGTTTTAACTTTCTGGAAGCATATGCTATCACTCCCCTATCCTGCATCAACACTGCACCCAGCCTTTGCTTGGATGCATCAGTACATACCGTAAAGTCTTTGCCCATATTAGGGACTCTTAGGATTGGTGCACTGGTGAGTAGCCTTTTGAGTTCAGAGAATGCTTTATTACATTCCTCGGTCCATTCATACTTAACACCTTTACGCTGAAGGGTTGTGATTGGCTTTGCGATTTTGGAGAATCCCTCCACAAATCTCCGGTAATAACCGGCTAAACCCATAAAGCTTCGTATCTCATGTGCATTTTTCGGTATTGGCCATTCCATGATCGCTTTTACCTTCTCAGGATCTACTGAAATCCCTTCACCTGATATGATGTGACCCAAATAATGAATCTTTTCTTGAAAAAAAGAACACTTGGATAGTTTTCCATATAACTGACGTTCTCTAAGGCAGGACAATACTACCCGCAAATGATCTTCATGCTCTTCCTCATTCTTGGAATAGATGAGAATATCATCTAAAAAGACTTGCACAAATTGATCAAGATATTCTCGGAAAACACTGTTCATAAGATTCATGAACACGACTGGCGCATTTGTTAACCCAAATGGTACCAAAGTAAATTCATAATGTCCAAAACATGTCCGGAATGCAGTCTTAGAAATATCATTTTCAGAAATCCTTAGCTGATGATATCTTGATCGAAGATAATTTTTTGAAAAGACAGCAGCTCCTTTCATTTGATCGAAAAGATCATCGATTCGAGGCATAGGGTATTGATTCTTCACTGTAGCTCGATTCAAGTCTCGATAATCTATGCATAATCTTAAGGATCCATCTTTCTTCTTCACAAAAATTACAGGAGCGCCCCAAGGTGATGTACTGGGCCGAATATGCCTTATATCGAGTAGTTCCTTCAATTGGATTTGCAATTCCTGAAGTTCTGGAGCTGTCATTCTATAAGGCGTTTTAGAGATCGGTTGGGTACCTGGTTTTAATTCAATAGTGAGATCCAATTCTCTTACCAGGGGTAATCCCGGTAGTTCCTTTGTAAATACATCCGGGAATTCGACTAACACCGGATATTGTTCTAAGGATGGCCCTTTTTCTTGGCTTACTTCTTGAATTGCATAAGCCTGACAACCTTTTCTTAAACAACGCTTTACCTGCATTGCTGAAATGTAGCGTAAAGAAACTTCCCTCTTGATTCCTTGAATTTGGATTACTTCTCCCTCATCATTTATGCCCAGAATCCTTTTCCCATAACAGTCCACCCAAGCTTGGTGAGCTTCTAGCCAATCCATACCTATGATAAGATCATACGTTCCTAAGGCTGTGACATAAACTTTCAGTTTAGTCGAACAGACCCCTAGGTCAATTTTGCATTGATCCACACTCAAGCCCATGGTTTGGAGTTCTCCTGAGGCCATTTCCACTTGGTGGAAATCATTTTGTCTACGAGCTGCCAACCCACATTTGTTTAATGCATATGACGAAATGAAACTATCTGTGGCCCCAGTATCAAATAAGATTTTGAGTTTTATACCGTTGATAATACTTGAAGATTCCACTACAGTGGATTGATGGGCTGCTTGGTCATGGTTGACTACCGCATGAATTCTATGATTACCTCGATTGGTTGATATCGGCTCCTTCCCAGTCCTATGTAATATATTCGATGAAGCTTCTGGGCAGTCACGCTGAAAATGCGGTTCCCCACATCCCCAACAATTGAGCTGCATTGATCCTCTTGAATCAAGGTGTGAATTTCTAGAGAACGAGCTTCGTCCTCTCATGTTGATTCCTCTCGCACTTTTTCCTCTACCGACAGTCCCTCGCGACGCCCATGGTCTGGTGTTGGATGATTCTGCGGCTATGGTGTTTACTGCCATGGGAGCTCTTGTCCCCACATTTGGGGTAAACCTGTTACCGTAAGGTGGCCTCGAGCTACCTCCTCTGAAGAAGTTCCGGGGAGCCTTCCCTGGAAATCCTGATTGTAAAGGCCCTGCTGGCCCCATATCTTTTTTGACTCCAAGGTGCTCTTCTGCATAACGACCACATTCGACTGCCTCGACTACTGATGAGGGTTTCCACATGCTTACCAAGGCTCTGATGCGAGGATTTAACCCAAATATGAAGCGTTCAGCTTGACGTTCATCAGAATCTAAGTAGTGAATGTATTTTACAAGTTCCATAAACCTTATCTCGTATTATTCCACCGTTTTATTTCCCTGAATTAATGTATGAAAGGCTCTGGCTTGCTGTTGTTGGAAGTATGGAGGCAAATACTTTGCGCGGAACCTTTCCTCAAATAGTTCCCAAGGGACATTATCCGATGTAAGGTGCAGTTGCTTTTCCAGATTTCCCCACCAAATCAAGGCACTTTCCTTTAGTTGAAACACGACAATTTTTGTTTTTGCTGAAGACGAATATTCTCTTAATCTAAAGCATCGGTTCATTCCTTCCAACCATGCTTCAGCGCGTTCACCTGCTCGACCTCCTGAGAATTTTGGGAGTCTAATTTTCTGAAGCTCCCTAGAAATGTCTTCTCTCGATCTTCTGGGCTCAAAATTATTTGGTTCCGCTGAACTGGTGGCTACATGTTGAAATTCCCCTTTGGTTTTGGCCTTAGTTGATTCTTTTAATGTTTCCAATAAGGCCTCCAAAGAATTCATTATCACAGTCAACTCTGGCGCTGGGGCGATTGATGTTGATGATGGTCTTGGCGGTGACGATGGTGATGGGGATGATGATGGCGACGGTGGCGGCATTAATGGTGGTGATGCTGCCTGATCACGTCGTCGTCGCTCATACGTCCTTACCATTGTAATGGTTCCTGAACACATAATAAAATTCCGTAAAAATTTTGAGGTGGATAACAGAATTTTAACACACAATTTTCTTTTGCAACTTCACATTCATAAACGGGTATAGTTTTGCTATTTTTACCTGCTAGGCGGATCTTACTGGTACCGAGGTCAAGGAAGGTGGTCTCGCGACCTCCTTGTCCTAATGCAGGGTATTCTATCCTAATATGAATAATGCAGAAGTGTATGGATATTAGCTCCTAAGGTAAGACACCTAAAGTTTATTTACCTAATAACATCCACAAAATGAAAATGTTAGATGTCTCGTTTACAATGTACATCGGTAACATACCTGTCATATCTCAATCTGACTATTACATTTAAAGAAGGTCATACATAATTATTTTATTATTTCTAGTCGTGGTAAATTATCTGATGCGAATGATTGAGTAGATTCTTTTATCTTCACCAATTAAGAGGTCTACTGTCTATGTGACTAAATAATGTATGGGTACTTTTGTAATTTTCTTAATATCATATATATTCTACTTTATTAATTCCTTCTATGACATGGTTTAGTATTTACTAAGTCCTCCAAAGGAAGGATGGGGAGGTGTTCTTGTACTCCAGGAGATGAATTAATAATACCCGGGTACTTTATGCATGGTTCTTCAAAAGTTGCAGACTGAGAGAAACACCAAAGGAAGAAACTGTAAAATAGGTGTTTTGGGAACTGTATTGCTTCTTGAACCTATTGGGTATGGGTCTCTCAAATTACACCCTTCTTAGTTGTTCCTTTCAAATGGAAACTGGCAATTCTAGGAGACTATGAATGATCAAACAACATACAGGGAACCTATCAAGTTAGATTTGTTTACTGCTAAGAAACATAAAAGGAACCTGTTAGAAGGGTTCACTTTCCCCTGGGAGAGGTGTACAACAACTTGTAATGATAACTAGTCTAATGCTTGTCTTGGACAGTTTGACTGTATTTAAAATTGGTTTGGCAGAACAGAATCAACCATAATATATGTGCATAAAAAGATGTAGACTCTGTCCAGACTGGTGCTAAGATGAATGCATTGGCTCTGTTCACAAAAGTTGGGAGGGAGAGTTAATTGCAGTACTATACAAGGCAACTGATGGTCTTGCAGTTTGCTGATGTAATCATTCTTTTTACTATAATATAAGATAGCTTTCCAGAGGGAACAATAGCAATATTGTCTATTTATCTGATGGCTTGCTGATGTAATGCTATTTTTACCTGCAATATAAGTGGTTCATAAAGGCTGCATGCTAGATTATTTCAAGGGCTTATTAATTTACTTTAACTAATTGTAATGTTAGGCTTAGTGAAAACAATATACTCCTGAGTCCTTGCATGCATATATTGTTGAACCAGGATAACACTATGTTCATGTGGTTGGATAGATAAATCCCACAGTGGATGGAGGTTTTTATCTCTAGCCGAGAAATTGCCATTATAGCTCTTTCCATTGTTCCTCTATTCAAACAGAACTCAGTTTACAGGCTTGCAAGAATCTTTTAGTAGCAATTCCTAGATTCAGTGGACAGATTTACATCACTGTTGAGAGATTTCATTGCCAGCACAATGTATTTGTCTTCACTTGGTTAAGAACTTGATGTCACACATGTTGAGATGACAATCAGTGCAATCATAATTGAGAGCAATCATGCTATATATTGCTGTTATAATATTGCCGAGACATGTGAATACTAATTTCATACATGGCATAGTGATATGATCAATATAAGAGATACCCCTAGGAATATCTCAGTTTTCCTACTAAAATTTCTGCGTTTGCTTAGTTTTGTCAAACAGTTTGCATGCACATGACTGAAGGTGCATTTTTGTATATTTTTCAAATAAAGTATACACAGTACAAAATAAACAGACTGAAAATACTTCAAAACAACAGTAACCTCAGCGCTGTCTAATGGTAACTATCGATGGAGTTAGGATTTGTTTCTAGCGGAGACGCATGGTCAAGTCCATCTGTGCCATGTCAAAATAGAACGATCTGTGCCATGTAGCGCAGTGGTGAAAATTATAAATGTCACACCGCAGTTCAGGTGTTCGATCAACAGCGGCAATAGAATGAGTAAATAAAATACATAACACAAATAATAACTAGTAACATGAGTAAATACTTAACACTTATCTTTTCCTGGAAATTAATCACCAAACTGGCTGCAAATAAGTAATTCACCACTCAACCATAGGCGTCTGAGCTGGATAACACGTGCTAGCCAGGCTGTCCGAGCAGTTCGGATGCAAAAGAGTAATTCACAACCCAACTGAAGATGTCTGTTATAGACGCCACCCAAAGCTGGGCTATGGAACCATAATGGCGAAGAGATATCTATCTATCGCATGTAACTCCAGAAAGTTGGTTAGCGGTTGTTGTGAGATCACTTGGAAACTAATGGGTTGCACGTTCAAACCACGTAGATTTCCAATCCACAATGCTAGAATCAACGTTACTTTTATTGCTAATGGCAATTTAACGTCGGAGGTCTGAAATTTAATTTATCAGGAATATCGGGGAAAAATTAAAATAAAATATCAAAATTTATCGAGAAACAAAAAAAAATACAAAGAAAATAGGAGCAAGGCTCCTCCATGATAAAACTAGGCTCCGTGAACAACGCGTCTCTAGACGTAACGTCTGAAAAAAAACGCTAATCAATGTTTCCAGGTTCGAATCTCGCAAAGTCATTCAGTTTGCAGACAAAACAGGAAAGGGTTTATGCAATTTAAATGGTAGATACGTATAATTACAATACGAGCCAGCACGGAAATGATCCCTAAGCTGGCCATCGATGTCGCTCAATGCGGACTTAGATTGATATCCGACGCCATCTGGTGCGAAGGCGACGACACTTCGTTGAAGCGCACGAAGCGCCCTACTCCTCCTTCTACCCCCAGTTTGGCACCGAATCTGTGGTAACAATTTGTTCACTAAATGTGAAGCCGACAGCCTTACTGTTCCGAATAACTTACTGAGACAACCCCTCGAATATGCCGCGTATTCTGCAACTTCTAGGGTTTATACTATTAATATTGGTAGAAATTGGAAGCGAATCGGTAAATCGGTCTGAATTTGCTAATTTAGGCTGGCCAATCTTCTCTGATGCGAATAGCTGGGTAGGGTTTTACATCATCTTACACACAGAATAACTGTGGGTCGGATTTTGTTTAAAGAACACTCGACTTGATGTGAGGAGTCTCAGAGTGATGATGCAGCCATGATGGACGCAAATCCCGTACTGGTGGTATGAAAAACCCTCAGTACAAGATACTTAACCTGTACCAACAGTGATGCGGAAGCTTTAAAAAAGAGAAATGGGTAAGGCAGCAACACAACCCTGTTACGATAAAGTGAAGCTTACACGGACCACAACGCAGGCCCTATGAGGTCGAAAGGGTTTGAACCAACGCTCTGATACCATGTGTAGTACTCATAAACTTCTATACGGTAAAAACCAGAACAGAAATACAGTAAGCATGAAGAATTTAAGTTTGTACTTACCTTAACTGCTGTTGATTCTGCTAACTGCTGCTGATTCTGCTACTGAACCGGTGTCGTTGATGATGTCGCGGCTATTTTGATCCAATTTCCGGGAGACCAATTCCTCCCAGCCAGACTGAGCAGATGGCTGCTCAATCCAGTAAGCTTCTCACAGAAGCTCACTGCCCCCGTGCCCAGAACCTCAGGCCGATTAAAGATCTTCCACTGCTAAATCTTATCCCTCTGGTTTGTACTCCTGATTTTCAGCTCCTGTCCTCCACTCTCGATTTCCCCCCCCCCGTGTTCTCAGCCTCATCCCTGCGTTTTATAGCCAGGGCTAAGCGGTGGCTGCCCTGTACACCAGCGACTCCGCCGCTTCCTCCCGTGGTGACAACTTCCTCCAGCATGAGTCATCCTCCCGCACAGGTGTTTATGGGGAGTATCCAGGTTTATACTTTAGCCTTTTACATTATAACTTTATAATATTTAGTATGTACCTTATCACTTTATGTATGTTTGTTTTCTTTTAATATAAACTTTAGAATTTTTAGGTTAATTAATTTTTGATATTAATACTTGATTTATTTTATTTTATTTTATAAATATCATTTTTATTTATTTATTAATGTATATTTATACAGGGCATATAATATGAGTATTTAAGGATGGGTCGTTACATACACTCCCCCTTCAGAAAACTTCGTCCCGAAGTTAGAGTTTAAGTTTAAGGTTTTAATGGGCATGACTTTCCCTATCCAGGTTCTCAAGCTATTCTAAAATCACCCTATCCTTCCTAATCTCTTCCACTCCCATCCTATCCTTCCTCTACTGGAGTATGCCATGGCGTCAATTTTATTGACCTAACCATTCATAAACACTAAGGTGACAGCGTCGGCTATACCGACCTGATTCCCAGTAGGCATCCGGTAGTCATCATCACACGTCTAGGGGAGCGTGACTCGCACAGTCCTCCCATGACTCCAGGGTTCGGAGGATATACGGTGGGTAACACCTCCACCCCTCCCAGTAAAATTAGGGCTACTACCTGCTATTACATTGAAAATTTAAATTATTATTCAAACCCCAGTGACTGAGCAAGATACCTGTACTCAAATCACTCTTCAGAAGCTATCATCAATGGCTTTAGAAAAAATTATGCATGAAATAAAACATCTTACAATATTCCCATGAAGAGTAACACCAGTAGAATTTAACCCCAAAGTCTTTCTTTATTATCCAGAAAAAGATTACACCAGAGCTTTTTGCTAAGCACACGACTCAAAGATTGGATGGATCGATTGACAAATGACCTCCTATTTAAAGATAAATCTTCCAATGGCTAGTTTGAGTGATCGTCGTCAAAGTAATCTCGACCGTTGATGAATATCAAAATTTCTTTTAATCTCATCCATTGAAATATTTAATTTTTTGAGGAAATTCAAAATTTTCATTTAAATGCATTTTAATTAACTCAAAAATTAAATTTTTGAGTTAATTTTCCCAAAAAATTGACTTTGACTTAACCCCAGGGATCAAAGGTTTAAAATTTATCAAAATAATTAATTTACTTTAGTCCCTGGACCTTTTAAAATTTAATTTTTTAGGACCAACGAATTTTGCTTTTGGAGAATTTAAATTTACTTAGGACCTAGAATTAATTAAATTTCTGGCTAAGGATTTTAATTAATTTTGGGCCAAAAAAATTAATTAATTAACCTATGAGGGGATAAATTATTTTCCAACCCTCAAAACATTTTACATCATGATTTTCATATTTTTTTACATTATAAGGGAGAAAATCCTCAAGATATTTTTTTACATCATCTCAGAAAATCCATTTGTAATAGACCCTCACAGATTACCCATTTCCGCGACACAAGTATAATCCAACAGACCAAGTAATTTGTAATAAAATAATCTAACCAAATAGTTAGGATTTTCCCCAATTATTTTTACATAGATTCGATCTAAAACACTAAGACTCGCCTAAAATGCTAGTGACAAAATCCATTTTATATTTGGGGTAAGACTAGAGGGAAAAACTCTGTCGATTATTCGAAAATGAATCGGTGAGGCGAAAAACCTCCTAGAATGGAGATCGTCACTAGAAAGGTAGGTTTACCTAGGTCGTTACATACATGACACGGGTCTGTTGAGATTATTTACATTATAGACATGCATAATTGGTTTACATAACATCTTGGAAGTCAGGCTGATGATGGTAGCTGGACAACACAGACACATCGATCAGGCACTATCCCTTTTGCGAAAAAGGGGGTGTATTTCTATGGGTCGTTGGCATGTAGTGGTCAACAAGGGTAACACCCAATAATAATCTTAGGCACTAATGTCACTTCTCAACCTCTTAAGAATATATAAAATCAACCTTTCTCTTTGCTGTTTTTAATTCTAGAAATTATTAAAGTAAAAATCAGATTTCAGATTTGTTCTCTTAAGCCTCCTTTTTCATTCCTTGTGATCACTATTTGGCTGGCTTATGGGTTCTTAGGGATTCGCTTCTTAAGCCAAAGAGAAGTCGACCAAAAGTGTGTGAAGGATCTATCGTGGTGACATTGCACAATGGTTCATTAGTGCCCTAGGGTCTTATGTGGTCTTTAGGACTTTCATCTGAGGAAGTAAGTGTTTTGGTGGTAACAGAAGGAACGTCTTCATCTTCCTCCTCTACTTCCAGTATTGTTTATGTTAAAACTTAAGACACAGACTGTTTCCTCTATTGATGAGGATTTGTAACCCTCCTTCATGTTGCATAGACTTATGCCTTTGGCCATTTGTCTGGTATTTTAGGGTCTTTTTATTTATATTTTAGCTCCTAGGATTTGCTTCCATACTCCCACATTTTCACCATTGGATTGTCTTTCTGAGTCCTATTGACCTACATTCTTGGTCCATAGTAGACATTAAGAAAATTACTTATCTTCCATGTTGTCATTTCCTCATTATTTCTATTTCTTGTTATTTTGCTCATTATTTCTCTCCGTTTTATTTATTTACTGGTTGACATGTCATTCATGAGAACTTCCTTCAACCTTCATATTTTGACATTCATTTGCTGTTAACTTCAATTAATTATGTTGAGTATAATGCTTATTGTTTACCTAATAATTATTTATTCTTCTTTCTTTTTCTTCATTAAAATTAGTACCATAACGATATATTTGGTAAGTCGTGTGTTCTAGACAAATTTGGGAGCAGTATTGACTGGCTAAACAGTTTTCGGAAGACCTATTTCAGGAAGTTCCAGTTATAACGTAATCACACTATGGAGACATAAACTATCAAAGTTGTGCAGCTAAACAAGGCTTAAGGTAGTATATACTATATGTAGTGTCATCCATTTACATACTTGAAAGAGGGATGATAAGATAGTACAAGATAAAATAATATTTTAATCTTGATTGAATGACCACAAAAGTAGGTCAAGAGACTGATGAGTACAAAAGATCCAATAGAAAGTGGGAACACAGTGGGAACACAAAAGCGGCTTCTACATAAATGTACAAGGAATCTAACAAACAAGGTCCCTAAACGTCTGAGCCATAAAGGACTATGGTCTAGATGGTGAGCCTGCAAGTAACATCTTAGATGAGATTTCCTGGAAATGTTGTTA
This sequence comes from Pinus tabuliformis, assembly GCA_031772625.1. Lineage (NCBI taxonomy): Eukaryota > Viridiplantae > Streptophyta > Pinopsida > Pinales > Pinaceae > Pinus > Pinus tabuliformis. The sequence continues at coordinate 1,156,741,564 of CM062805.1, read as the reverse complement.
GAAACACTACCACCGAAGCAAGGATAAGGACATGTTGCCCTTGTTGATACAGGGCTAAAGAGTATGCCTGAATCTAAGATGAGGTTCCAGGAATTGCACCCCCAAGTATGTGTTGTTGCTGGTGATCTTGATCTCCTTTCCTTTGAAGAAAAAATGATGATGTAGGAGGAACTTTGTATTGTTGAATATCATAGCCTTGTAATCTTTGTAATAGGGCCTCTTGTGGAACCAAATCAAAGGCTTTCCGAAAATCTACAACGAAACAGATAATGCATCCGAAGTTTAGTCAACATATTTTACTTCAAATTTTCTTTCTGATATTAAATACTTTTTAGAGTTCTATAGAGTGCAAGGGATTTAGCGGAACTTTCTTCCTTGCCATTAATTTCTAGCTGTATTCTATTTTGGTGGAAAATGTAGTATTTTCTTTTTATGGTCTGACAATTTGTTTTAAAACTGAAGATGTCATGACTCGTAGAAAGGTGATAACATTTCTTTAAAGACTGCAGTTTGCAGTTTACAATTCTGTATTTTAAGTCTCAATGTCTGTTGTTGGATGAGTTACGTGCATCCCTATTGATGCAACAATGATGAAGAGGTCAGACTTGTTGGCTTTGTCCTATACCAAGGTGTTTGATTATGCTATTAGAACTGTAATAATACAGACTTTTTCACTGTATAAATTTTCCTTATTATGCTATCAGGGTTCAGAACTGTAATAGGGCAAATTGTTGGTCCAATGCCATGAAATAGTGCATGCCTATCATGCATTATCTATGAAAACATTTGTTTCATGATTTTCAAGAAGTCGAAATGATTGTTTGTTTCATAAGAAGACAGGTGTGAAGTTGAATCTCCCAATTATAACTGGGGATGTTGTGGAATCTGTCTTATATGATTATACCAAGTATCTATTAAGACTCTGATCTCCTTGGCAGCCTTTTGATTTTTTGAGACAGTAATTTTTTTTTCCCTTTTGAATTGAGGAGAGGAATATCGGCTGTGGAACTTATTGCTGCTAATGAAATGCTTACAGCTTTCCTGTTACTTTGAGCAGGTTTTATGTGGGAATTGTGGAATCGTATGATCCTGAGTATAGAAGACACAAAGTATTAGCAAAATACTTTTCACCATGAATATTTTTTACTGTGAAATAAGCTCTATTTTATTTTATTCTTTTTAATGTAGGAAAATTTTGATCTAAATTTCATGGTGTTAGGTGATGTATCGTGATGGAGATGTGGAAGTTCTAAGACTTGGGAGGGAACAGTGGGAACTGATCGATGGTAACACTATGTCTAAGAAGGTTTGTCGGAAGTTCAAACTTATTAATTGTTTACCTATGACAATTATCAAGTGATTGGTAGGTTTCTAAGGAAATTCTTGATTTGTTTCTTTGCAGGTGACGAGGACAGAAGTTAAATGTGCTACATCTAATGGGTACCTATCAGATACATTTCCATTTAAGTGATAGAAAATTGTTGAGATATTGGTTTGTAAGTAGAATCCTTTTCTTATGTTCAGTTGGAAACATAAGGTCTGAGTGATTAGAAGTGTTATCACCTGGAAATTCCCAGTCCTCAAGACCTAAGGGAGACTGGATAACATTAGAAATCAAGCCACTATCAGTGTGCTTGGCCTATTTCACTTTGAAGTTAGTGTTTTCTAACATAGGAGGGTGTCCCTAATTGATCTGACGTATTAATTGTAAATCAGATAATGATTAGAAGTACCTTATATCTAACAAAAAGAATAGTGTTCTGTCCTAAATCTCCGACAAGTACTAGGAAGAGTCAACAAATCAAGATGGAAACTTAGTTCTTCTTCCTTGCATTCATTATGATAAACAGGATCTCCAAGGTGCTGCCAAAAAGCAAAAACAGGAGGGGTGTAAAGTTTCACGTAATATTCCTCTTCCTCATCATGATTAGTGATAAAGAAAGATTTCCCATCATTGATTTCCGGAATCATCTTTGAACTCTGCATATTGTTCTACCTGAGTCAGCAGTAATGTAGAAAAGAAGGATGAGTCCTCTTGCCAATCAAAGTCCCTGCATCTAACTGGGTACATCTTTTCTTTCCCTTGATCTAATTTTCAATGGAATCCAAAATATAAGGAACATCCTCACTAGGCCCATAGATTCCATGAATGTCTTTTGGGTTCAACTCAACCACTCTATTTGAACAAACAAATATATCTAAACACTTGCAACTACCTTGATTCCTTATTATGCTGAGTGAACAAAGGAGTGGAAGAGGGCATACTAAAAACATCACCACAGATTATTTTTTCCAGAGGATCAAAAGATAAGGTTGTTCTCTCATCATGCTCTTTCTCTAAACGGTCCTCTCCTTCAATGGAAATTTCATCACAGCGTTCCTCTTCAATGCATTGAGAATCCCCTGTATCTGCAGAATCATCTTCATAATAATTGTCAAATTGATAAGATTTATCACTAAGATAAATTTCTAAGGTCTCAACAAGAATGTAAGCATTTTCTAAACTTTCCTCTACAATGGTCTTACAGACACTTTCAAAAGGAAACCAAAATCAGAATGAAAAGCATGAAAATATAGATAAGGGATAAGTTTCTTCTGCTCTGATTATAGGATCGGCTCATGCATATGCTTTATAAATCCTACTAATAAACTCACAAAGCATTTCAGATGCTTTTTTAATGGTGTTGATTGAAGAATTCGCCAAGGTAATGATGCACGACCAAGACCTACCTATGTTTCTGTGGAGTGAAGCATCGATGAGAGTTGTCTATAGTCAAGACTCAAAAGAGAAGTACTCGTCGAACCTTTGAAGTCAGTACCCCTGAAGAAGCATTCACCGTACAAAAACCCTTTTTTGGTCATTTGAGAATATTTGGTTGTTCTATTTATATTCATGTACCCAAAGATAAGAGAAGAAAGCTAGAGCATTCAAGAAAGAAAGGAATAACCATTGGTTATAGTGAACCATCAAAGGGATATAGAATATATGTTACATGACAAAAACAAGTTGAAGTTAGCAGGGATGTGACCTTTGATTAGAATGTCGCTTATTGGAAATCTAAGGAAGTTTCTGTTGACCACTACGTGTCAACTGCCCATACCAGTACACCCCCTTTTTCTCAAAAGGGACAACGCTTGATCGATATGTCCGTGCCATTCAACTATCATCATCAACCCGATTGTGTTATGTTGTAAACCCAGTCTACATTTGTAAATTGTAAATAATCTTAGCAGATCTGTGTCATGTATATATTTGCTTAGGTAAACCTAATCTTCTAGTGATGATCTACGTTCCGTAAGGTTTTTTGTCTCACCAATCCATGATCGGTAGAGCTTTCCTTCAGCCTAACCCCAAAGCCGGAATGGATTTTGTCTTTAGAATCTTAGGGGAATCCTAGTGTGCTAGGTCGAGTTTATGTAAAAGTAATTTGGAAATAATTCTAACTATTTGGTTAGGTTATTACAAATTGCTTGATCTGCTAGATTATATTTGTGTCGCAGAACTGGGTGGTCTATGTCAAATGGGTTTCCCCCCTTGAGATGTAAAATTGTAAAAGTCATGATGTAAAGTGTCTTGAGGGTTAGAAAATGTTTTATCCCCTCATAAGTCCTAGGTCCTAGGTGATTTTTCCAAAGGCTAAGTTCGAGGATACAATAAAAATATAAAAAATAAAATAAAATAAAATATATATATAATAAAAAATTGAAAAAAAAAGAAGAAAAATTAAAATTAAAATTAAAAAATAAAATAAAATAATAAAATAAGTCAAAATAAATGCAAAATTTAAATTTTTAATATATTAAAATGCATTTAAAAATTTCGACGGATGAGATTAAAAGGGATTTTGATCCTCATCGACGGTCGAGATCATTTTGACATGGATCACTCGAACTAGCCGTTGGGAAATTTTCCTTTAAATAGGGTGTCAGGGGTCATTTGAGATCAGATTCGATCTGAGAGTCGTGTGCTAAAGAAAGCTCTCTTGTAGTCATTTTTTTGTGCAATAAAGAAAGACTTTGGGGTTGAAATCTTGCTGGTGTTACTCTTCTGGAAATGTTGTAAGATGTTTTATTTTTCTGCATAATTTTATTTTCAGCCATTGATGATAGCTTGATGAAGATTGATTTAGGCACAGGTATCTTGTCTGATCTCTAGAGTTTGAATGATAGTTTAATTTCTAAAATATAATGGCAGGTATCTCCATTTGATCTGAATTTCACTACTGTTTTCTCCCTCTATGTTAATGGTTGATTTAAGCTGTGCAGAATATTCTTGAGTTTACCGGGCATTAGGGGAAGTTCTTGGCTAAACCAGTGAACTCCCGGATTGCATTTTTTGAAAGAGCCCAACAAGTTTTAATCCCGGGCTTATCATTAGAATTTTTGTTGTAGATGCATGAAGGGTTTTTTGAAGCACCTTATCTAAAATTTAAAATTCTAAAAATATTTCTGTGGATTATTGATAAATTTGGTTGCTTAGAGTTGTTAATCTGTAAATATTGTAATTGTTTAGCTGGTTTTTTGGGTTTCTTTTTTAGGTCTAATCCTTGCATATATTATTTTTAGGTGTTCTGTTTTTTGCCATTGCAGGTTGCAGGTACAGATTTTGAAAAATTTTCAGGGTTTCCATCAGGCAATTTGAAGCAGGAAGGGTTTAAAATTTTAATTAAGTTTCTGGATTATGGTTTTAGTTTCTTTGCTGCTCGGGGTTTCATTTTTGGTGCAGGAAAAATTTTTGATTTTTTTTTAAGAAAGTCGGGTAAAGCTCCTCATGTTGCCACGTTTTCCAATGCTAAACCCTAGCTCTCATCTGCTCTCCACACCCTCAGATCCGCGTGGCCATTCCTTTCATCCAGCTCCTTGCTAGCCGCACTTCACACCTGCAAACACCAGATCAAAGCGGCATTTTGCCCCACGCATTTTTCATTCTCTTCGCAGCTGCTCATCCACGCAGCTCCTAAACCTTCATACTTGCACTCTTTCATCAACGCCAGCCATCTGCGCATTCACCTCTCCATGTTGCCATCGTTTTCCTTCAACTCTCATCGTCCAAACCGCAGTCCATCCCCATGCTGTCCGTCGGCCCCTCCGCTCCATACGCAGTCTTCATCCATTACCCTTTCTCACAGTCACTTCAATGCAAACCCTGTTGGCTGCTGCTTGCTTTCTCCTTCCGCAAACTTGGTTCGAGGCTCCATCGTATTCGCATTGAGCCATCTCCTTCGTCCTTACGCCGCTGTCACAACCTGCAGCAAAGCATTTCGATTGTTGTTGTTAGCATATTCATGATATAAGTTTCTTAGCCTTAGTTGATTTTTGATTTAGGGTTAAGTAGTGGTTGGTCCTTTCATTTTGTTCACGTTAGTTCCTTTTAATAAATTTTAGATATAGATTTAGGTTTTGATTTTTTTTTTTTTTTTTTAGATTAGATTGTTTTAGTTCACGTATATATGTTAGTGTGGGATAGTTAGGGTAGAGTTAGATATATTTTATTTTGTTTCATGATTTTAATAGTATTTCAAAAAAATCAATAAAAAATAAAATATATATATATATATATATATATATATATAAGCCATAAAATGTTAATTCTAGATTTTGATTCATTTAGTGTAGATTTTTTTTAAATCTTTATATATTTTTTTAGAATTAGAATTTTTAATAATTTTTTAGTTTTAAGTTTCATTTTAATTGTATATATTTATTTAGTTTAGTTTAGTAATTTTAAGTTTTATTTTAGTTTTTTGCTTAGTTTAGTTTCTAAGTTGCAGGAAACGTGGGCAGGGGAGGAGTTTCCGTATAGAAACGGAAACGGAAACGATAGAAACGGAAACGGAAACGAAACTTAGAAACGCATACGGTACGGCCCAGAAGCACGTTTCCGGATGTACTGGCACGTTTCTCGAGGCGGAAACGTGGCTAGTACAGCTGGAAATGTGTTTTTGGGCCGTACGACGCCGTTTCCACATGCAGTTTGACTTTTTTAATTTTTTTTTTTTTTATTATTTTGTCTTCTAATTTTTAATTAGGTTATTAAAATGAACTTCATGGTAATGTTAAATTCTTCAAGTAAAAGTGAATTCTCCTTTATTTTTCATTTTCATCCTTTTACTTAAATTTTTAACATTACCATGAAATGACTCAGGATGTTTGAGAGTGGTTTTGCCCTCATTGGATTTCATATGGAGAAAGTAGAATTTTAGATCCCACTAAAAATCCAATAGACTTATCTGTTTTTCAAGATTTCAGGATTGGGGGGATTGCAATGTTTCCATTGGATTTTGTCATGTACTAGGGTATGGAACTTGTATTTAATCAAGAGAACCAAGCCCTCTATGCAGGGGAGACTCCCAATAATCAAGAGCATGTAGGTTACTAGGGTATGAAACTTGTATTTAATCAAGAGCACTAAGGTCGTTCGACTATGTAGGAGGAGACTCCCAATCAAGCACGAGACAAGAAATTAGAAATTTCTTGTGGCTGATTTTGGATATTTCTATTTTCATTAGGTGATCATTCATGAGTAAATGTGATGTAAATTTAAAGACTTATAGTTTATGCATTGACAATGGACAATTTTATCATAATGTAATAAATTAGAATGTATCATATATGCTTTATGATTTAACATATTTTTTAAAAATCCTACTATATATATATATATTCGTGTTTCCCTGTTTCCAAAATTTGGGGGGGTCATGTTTCGTACCCGTGCCCATTTCGGAAACTCGTACCCATTTCCCTGTTTCGTGCAACTTCGTTTAGTTTTGTTTTATGTAAAAATATAAAAGTGTATAAAAATTAATTTTTTTTTGAAAAGCTTAAACCAGAGTTGCGGGGGAGCGCTCCCCCCCCTTCGAAACCGCTCCCAATCTGCGCTCCGGGCGGGAGCGGCTCGGGAGCACGTTCCCGATAAAAAAATTTACGCTCCTTGCCAAAATCGGGAGCGAATTTGGGAGCGTTGGTCCCGTCGCTCCCCGAGCGAAAATTACAGCTCGAGAGCAATCACTCCCGATTGCTCCCGAGCGTTTAATTTTCGCTCCAGGAGCGACGTGTGCAACGCCGGGAGCGATTCAAGCGAAAAAAATTCATTTAAAAAAAAATTAGTTTTAAAATGACTTGGGGGCAAAAAAAAATTCATTGTCACTTGAATGAGTTGAGGAGACGCTGGAGAGCGAAGGAGATTGAGCAAAGGAGTGAGGAGAAGCGAGGAGCAAGTGCCGAGGAGCAACCTGCAAAGAGGTTAGTTACATTAGTAACTTAGTAATTTAGTATTTTAAACCTTAGTTAGGTAGTAATTTAGTATAGTTTAGTTAGTTTAATTTAGTTTAGTTTAATTTATTTAGTAAAAAAATCATGAATCTAAATTAAATTAATAAATTAAATTAATTAATCTAAATAAATTAAATTAATTTTCTCATTCATATTCCCATTCCCATTAAATTTTGTAGATTCAAAAGCCTACAAATATCAATCATCATGGACCTGGCTATATTTCTTGGCATTTTCCTCTTCTTGGTCCTTTTCTGGTTATTATGGTGCTGGAGAGTAGGAAACAGAGGGGCCAAATTGAAGAGGGAGATGAAGAAGTTGGAGAAAGTGGATTTGATGAAAACCCCGGTGAGGAGGCGCTGGAGGAGGGTGAACACGACTCTCAAAAAATTAAACAAGACCAAACCCCATTGTGGAAATATGCTAACAGGCCTGAAGCAGGGAAAGGGGATGGAACCACTAAATTTCATTGCCCCCATTGCAACAATAATTACACAGGTTCATACACCTGCACCAAAAAACACCTCTGCGGGAAAAGGCCATGGGATGGAGATAAACAAATAGGAATCAAAACTTGTGCAGTTGTGTCAGCAGCAGATAGAGCCAAATACATAAGGGAAGAGGAGGAAGCCCAATACAAATCTAAAAAATCAAGGGGTTTCTTTGAACCAAGCTCACAATCACAAGCACAAAGAACTCCTTCACCATCCTCCCAAGGCAGTGGATATGGAGGCACAGGGTCACCAGCTTAAGGCATAGAACCATATTAGATTTCCTTGATGAGGGGTGTAGGAATGATGTGGATTCAAAGGTTTACAAGTTTGTCTATGCATGTGGGATACCATTCAATGTTCTCTGCTCACCTTATTGGCACGAAATGATGCCCCTAAAGGATACAAGAGCCCTGGGTATGACAAGGCAAGAACCATTGGACTTGATCATGAGAAAGCAAAAATATTACATTCTTTGAATAGAATGACAAGTTCTTGGACTGACCATGGGGTGTTCATTGTATCTGATGGATGGACAAATGTAAAAGGCAAGCCATTGATAAGTGTTCTTATTGTGTCTGTTAGTGGTGCCATCTTTATAACTGCATATGATTACTCAAACAAGTTCAAGACCGCCATCAACATTGCAGAAGCATTACTTGAAACAATTGACCGTATTGGGCCATATAATGTCATCCAAGTCATCACTGATAATGCTCCTAATTGTAAGGCAGCGGGAGCAATCATTGAGGATAAATACCCCAACATATTTTGGTCTAGATGTTTGGTTCAGACATTGAACTTTCTAATGCATGATGTTGTCAAGAACAAAAATGCACAATACAAATGGATTGTGATTTGTACAAGAAAGGCAAACAAATGATAAAATTTATTACAAATCATAGCAATACCCATGGCCTTTTTCGCAGTCACTCAAGATTGGAGTTGTTGAAGATTGCGAAGATTAGATTTGGTAGCTATTACCTCACCTTCAAGCGCCTTTTGAAGGTAAGAGAATCATTGGCAAGCATGGTATCAAGTCCACATTGGCAGGTATTAAAGGAAAGGGCTACAAATGCAACTGACAGGCGAGGTTTTGAACTGGTGGAGGAGGCCGCTCTTGATGGTTAGTTTTGGACAAGTGTGAGGCAAGTATTGGATTTCACCAAGCCCATTTATTACATGATTTGGTTTGCAGATATAGATAAAACAGTGATTGGCGAGGTGTATGAGCAGATGGATACCATGTTTTTGCAAATAAAAGATATTGTTCATAACAGAGATCCTGACTTGTACAAACTGATTCACGATTGTGTGTGTGTACGATGGAATAAACTTAATCTTCCACTACATTGCTTGGTGTATATCCTTACGCAAAAATACTGCTCTATATCTTGGTTGGGCCAACCTGCACCAGGGGGTGGGATTAGGACCAAACCCCATTTAGATGCAGAGGTAACTAGTGGATATTTGCAAGCATTGGAAAAGTTGATACTTGACAGGGAGGAATGTGTAGTTGTGCGCCTTGAAATAGGCAAATACTTCAGTGGCACTGGTTTGTTTGGTAACTTCCATGCGGAAGACAGAGACAGATTTGATTCTCTCACATGGTGGGAAACATATGGCGGCCAGGGACTTTTGCCAAAATTGGAAAAAGAAGTTCTATCACAGGTTGTAAATACTTCTTCTGCAGAGAGGTGTTGGAGCACCTATAACATCATACATAATGTGAAAGGAAACAGACTCAATGAAAACCGGGCAGAAAGCTTGGTTTATGTGCACTACAACTTGAGGTTGTTGAGTCATTACTGTGATCGGGCTTATGAGGATCCCACATATAAAATTTAGGACAACCACCCAGAGGAAGACAATTTGGAGGATGGCACTATACATCTTGAAGAACTGGAAGAGGAACTTATAAGGGATGAAGATGAAGCAGCTGTAGTAACCATGTCACCTCCACCATCCAGTAGCAGTTTCGAGTTCCGAGTCTTGTTCCTTTGTTGTCACCACCTCCATCTACACCCTCACGTGGACGGCATGTGCCTTATAGTTCTGGTCATCAGTCTGTGCGGGAGACTCCAAGAAGACCACCACAACCTGCTTATACTCTTGGAGACTCTCGTGGCAAGGGCCACATGTAGATTTACAGTTTACTTGTCTTTTCTAATTTCTATTAGTTTTCATAACTGTTGAGTCTTGAGTCCTTGACTCTTGACTCGTTCATATCATAATGATATTTTTTGTAAACAATATATGATTGTGACAATGAAAATTTGAAGTTTGAAGTTGGCAATTATAACTCATTGGTAATGATTGTGAATTATGAATATGATACTTCGTGAAAGACTAAAGTTGTTTCATTTCATTTCATTATTCATGTTTCATTTTATAACATTTCATTTCATGTTAAAAGTTAGAAGTTAGAACTTAGAAATATCTAAGATATTATTTCTTGTAATGGTTAAACTTAGCTTACAAGTACAACTTTGGTGATCAATGATGATAAATGTTATATATTGAATTTTCAATTTTGAAAGCTTGAAGTTGAAAGTTTAAGCTTGCATTTGATGAATCATGATTCACGAGACTCAATATGTTGCAGTTGTAATATGTATGTTAGTAACTTGTGGACATGGTTGATGAAGATTATAACTTCTAGATGATTGATGTGATATGGTTCAATGATCAATCTATGTTTTTTTTATATCTAATTCATCATTCTACATGTTTTTGTTGACATATATATGTATCAAAAATAAATATATATATATATATATATATATTTTTTAAAAATCGCTCCGGGATTCGCTCCCAAACCGGGAGCTTCTAAAAATGTCGCTCCCGCTCCCGTTTTCACTCCCGTTCCCAAGTAACATTGGCTTAAACTAGAAAATTCTTTTTTGGTGTCTTTTGTTCCTCTTCTCTATAGTTAAATGCACTTAAATATTTATTTAAAGTTAGCTATATGAAAATGGCAATTGGTAAGCATTTAAATTATATGGTTGTTCAAAGCATTCAATCTTTATAAATTTAATTGCTGGATCATTATTAAAGTGTTGAGTTTATTGAAAGCTTGTATCGCTTGGGATATTTGATAATAGATGATTGTTTTACAAGGTTCATATTTCTGCAACTTTTAATAAATAATCATTTAATCATTATCTCCATAAGGCATTGGTACATTAATTTCTAATCAATCAGGTGCTAAATTGCCTTGTTGTGTCTCCCAAACCAACTGGTCCACAGTTGGTCTTCTTTTATCTGATAGGGTCTACCCCCCTTAGCTTCGGGAGACAGCTTAAACGGAGGGATCGAGGATCAGGGTTACAGCACCCGGTCTGAGTGTTGTCGTGCTGCCCAGACAATCTGTGCGACAATAGTTTCCATGGACTCTGATAAGGACGAAGAACATGAAGCTCCCAAGGAAGAAGGTTTTGGTCATGCAGAACATCTCATTGACCATCATGAAGAGCCAGAAGGGCCTTGTGGTCCAGTGGACCCGATTGTTGTTCTTGAAATTTGGAAGAGGCCAACTTGGCTAAGATCCACTTTGCAGGACGCAAAAGGACATGCAGCATCACGTGGCTCATTCAGGGAAAGAAAGAGGCCAAAAAGGTATTATGGTTATGCAACATTGATGACTAATCCTATTGATGTTGAACCTTCCACCTATGAAGAAACAGCTAGGCAACAAGTTTGGAAGGATACGACGTTGGAAGAATACCAATCGGTTATGAAGAATGATGTATGGGAGTTGTGCCTAGACTTGAAGGAAAATCAGTGGTGTCCTCCAAATGGGTATACAAGATCAAGCATGCAGTGGATCACAACATTGAAAAATACAAGGTGAGAATTGTGGCTAGACGTTTCTCCAAGAAAAAGGGATAATACTATGATGAGACTTTTTCTCTAATTACTGGGTACACTACCATTAGATCCATTATTTCTATTGCTTCTATGGGTTGGAACTTACATCAAATGGATGTAAAGACTACTTTTCTTAATGGCGTGATTGAGGAAGAAGTGAACATAGAGAAACCTCAAGGGTTTGAGGTCTGTTGTCGTGCAGATTGGCACGACAACGCTCAGACCGGGGGCTGTCACTCTGATCCCCGGTCTCTCCGTTTAAGCCTGTCTCCCGCGGCTAAGGGGGGTAGACCCTGTGAGGTGATGGAGGCCAACTGCCAAACAGTTGGGCTGGGAGACGAGATGCACGATTGAGATAAGCACTAAAATGATTTGATGAATTGAGCAGACCAGTGCCTTAAAAGATCTAAATGATTACTAGCTAGATGATCTAAGAACATGAGCCACGGACAGCAATCATTTATTATCAGACAAAGAGAGCGATGCTTTAAATATCTAGTAAACCACAAAGCTCTTCAAATAACGATATCCAGCCAACTAAGAGAAATAAATTGCTTTAAATAACAGTGAATCCAGATATCTATTTTATCATTATGTTCAGATCTCAACGTGGAAGATACTGCAGTGATAAGCAACTGAAGGAGGTGAAAGTAACTCTCCACAAAAACAAAACTTTTTATGCTTTTTTTTTTTTTTTTTTTTTTAATGAAAACTTAAACAAAAAATAAAAATCAAATCTAAAATTTTAAAATCTCTAAAACCTAAGTCTAAAAGAATTTAAAATCTAAATTTAAAAGCTAATCAAAATAAAAATATTTTTTTATTTTTTTATAATTTTTATATTAAACAAAATCTAAAAAATAAAAAAAGCAAATCTAAAAGAAATAAATCTAAAACTAAACTATTTTTTTTTTTTTTAAACAAATAAATTTAAAACTAACAGCTAAATTAAAATTTTAAGAAAAAAAATATCAAACTTAAGAAATCCTAAAGTAAAACAAAAAAAAATAAATTAAAATCTATGCTTAACCTACCACTACGCTACCACACTAAAGCAAATCAGAAATTATTTGAAATCTAACCTACGTTAAACAAAGGCCGCAAATCATTTAAGAGCTGATACGGGTTAGCATTACCGCATGTCTGAAAGGCGAGCAACGCTACCTCAGCCACCGAAAGGAGACCGAGTCACCTGCTGCCGGCGTGAACGGGTTCTTTGCTGCAGACGCAGATGGCAGGAGAAAAGAAAATACGCCCACGCTACAGGATTCACCGCAATGTATTCATATCATAAAACCAAAATCGAAAATGCGTTAAATGAAATGCTATACGGTAAGAAATAAATCGTGACTGCGCCAAAGGAAGGGTTTAAGCCGCCAGAAAGGAAATACCGCACGCCCCTTCAGCCTGCCCTGCTCATGCACATTTTACCGAAGTCTGGCTTAAACCCTTCCTTTGGCGCAGTCACGACTTATTTCTTATCGTATAGCATTTCATTTAACGCATTTTCGATTTCGGTTTTATGATATGAATACATTGCGGTGAATCCTGTAGCGTGGGCGTATTTTCTTTTCTCCTGCCATCCGCGTCTGCAGCAAAGAACCCGTTCACGCCGGCAGTAGGTGACTCAGTCTCCTTTCGGTGGCTGAGGTAGCGTTGCTCGCCTTTCAGACATGCGGTAATGCTAACCCGCATCAGCTCTTAAATGATTTGCGGCCTTTGTTTAACGTAGGTTAGATTTCAAATATTTTCTGATTTGCTTTAGTGTGGTAGCGTAGTGGTAGGTTAAGCATAGATTTTAATTTATTTTAAAACCAAAATAAAACAAAAAAATATAAATCTAATTAAAATCTAGAAATTAATTTATGCAAAATGAACCAAAGTCTAACTAAACTAAAATCTAATGACTAGATATTAAAAACTATTTTAAATAAAATAAAAAAAACAAAACTACACAATTTTAAATCTAAACCTAAAACACATCTAACCCATTAACATCAAACGCATTAAAATTTAACCTACACTATACGCTAAGATCAAAAATTGGATATATAACTACGCTTACGCCCAAATAAAATTACGCAGACGTATTATGCAATCAACCATGCGTTTTTTCGAATTGATATGGCACAACACTGTTTTCGATGGCGTAGTGGGATATGCGTAGCACGATATTTCAATGGCGGCGATGGATAGAAGGGAGGCTCACCTAAAAAACGAAATTTTTTACCTGCTACCGTGCGTGCATGAGGATTGGAGCTTACTTTGAAACCGGCTGTTCGTCTCACCAGAACTTCGTCAATCACTGTCGGTGGCTTGAAATGGATTCATAATCGCTTTGCAGGGTTATCTCGCTTGGCTCATATCGTTTGATCACGTGGAGCTGAATGAAGTGCACTCGTTTCCTTTTGATAGCGGCTCTGATAAGCTTTGCAGTTGTGCTGGCTTTTGCTTACACGACCGTCTTGATGCACGCAACCTCCAGCGATCCAATAGAAGTTTAAAAGAAAAATGCGTGGCCACGGCAGCATCAATGGAGGCGGACAGCGCGTGAATAGACCTCAGAGCTCGTCCAAAGCTCGACAACTTTTAAATACTCACCATCCAGCAAAGGTCGAGAAATTTGAATCATGTTTGAGTTGAATAAATCTCACTGGAACAAATAAATCATCAGCCGGTGGAGCGATTTGCCCCAAAAAAACCCCAAAGTATGCTTTCGGAACTTGCACCTGTAAGCATACTCTGGGGTTTTTTTGGGGCAAATCGCTCCACCGGCTGATGATTTATTTGTTCTAGTGAGATTTATTCAGCTCAAACATGATTCAAATTTCTCGACCTTTGCTGGATGGTGAGTATTTAAAATTTGCCGAGCTTTGGACGAGCTCTGAGGTCTATTCATGCGCTGTCCGCCTCCATTGATGCTGCCGTGGCCACGCATTTTTCTTTGAAACTTCTGTTGGATTGCTGGAGGTTGCGTGCATCAAGACGGTCGTGTAAGCAAAAGCCAGCACAACTGCAAAGCTTATCAGAGCCGCTATCAAAAGGAAACGAGTGCACTTCATTCAGCTCCACGTGATCAAACGATATGAGCCAAGTGAGATAACCCTGCAAAGCGATTATGAATCCATTTCAAGCCGCCGACAGTGATTGACGAAGTTCTGGTGAGACGAACAACCGGTTTCAAAGTAAGCTCCAATCCTCATGCACGCACGGTAGCAGGTAAAAAATTTCGTTTTTTAGGTGAGCCTCCCTTCTATCCATCGCCGCCATTGAAATATCGTGCTACGCATATTCCACTACGCCATCGAAAACATTGCTGTGCCATATCAATTCGAAAAAATCCGCATGGTTGATTGCATAATACGCCTGCATAATTTTATTTGGGCGTAAACGTAGTTATATATCCATTTTGATCTTAGCGTATAGTGTAGGTTAAAGTTAAATGCGTTTGATGTTAATGGGTTAGATGTGTTTTAGGTTTAGATTTAAAATTGTGTAGTTTTGTTTTCTTGTGTTTACAGGTATAGGGTTTTGATTTTGATTTTGTGCACATATTATTAGGGTTTTTTCCTTCCTTTGCAGGTTACAGGTGCAGGTTCCGAAAGCATACTCTGGGGTTTTTTTGGGGCAAATCGCTCCACCGGCTGATGATTTATTTGTTCCAGTGAGATTTATTCAGCTCAAACATGATTCAAATTTCTCGACCTTTGCTGGATGGTGAGTATTTAAAAGTTGCCGAGTTTTGGACGAGCTCTGAGGTCTATTCACGCGCTGTCCGCCTCCATTGATGCTGCCGTGGCCACGCATTTTTCTTTTAAACTTCTGTTGGATTGCTGGAGGTTGCGTGCATCAAGACGGTCGTGTAAGCAAAAGCCAGCACAACTGCAAAGCTTATCAAAGCCGCTATCAAAAGGAAACGAGTGCACTTCATTCAGCTCCACGTGATCAAACGATATGAGCCAAGCGAGATAACCCTGCAAAGCGATTAGGAATCCATTTCAAGCCGCCGACAGTGATTGACGAAGTTCTGGTGAGACGAACAACCGGTTTCAAAGTAAGCTCCAATCCTCATGCACGCACGGTAGCAGGTAAAAAATTTCGTTTTTTAGGTGAGCCTCCCTTCTATCCATCGCCGCCATTGAAATATCGTGCTACGCATATTCCACTACGCCATCGAAAACATTGCTGTGCCATATCAATTCGAAAAAATCCGCATGGTTGATTGCATAATACGCCTGCATAATTTTATTTGGGCGTAAACGTAGTTATATATCCATTTTGATCTTAGCGTATAGTGTAGGTTAAAGTTAAATGCGTTTGATGTTAATGGGTTAGATGTGTTTTAGGTTTAGATTTAAAATTGTGTAGTTTTGTTTTCTTGTGTTTACAGGTATAGGGTTTTGATTTTGATTTTGTGCACATATTATTAGGGTTTTTTCCTTCCTTTGCAGGTTACAGGTGCAGGTTCCGAAAGCATACTCTGGGGTTTTTTTGGGGCTTTTTTTTGAAAAAATATTAAAATTTTTTGTGGAAAATTCTCTCCGTCAGATCCAGTTATTTTTCGGGAACTGTCTTTCATACTGAGATCTAAAATTTTCAAGTCGAGATGCGAACATGATATCTGGTTAATGATTTACGATTCCCTTGGTGGTTTTAAGCGTTTATCTTCTCAAAATTCTCGGTTGCTGGATATCGTTTTGGTTATATGATTTAGATGACATCTTTTCATAACGAATGATTGCTGTTCATGGTCCATATTTTATATCATTTAACAAGTAATCATCTTTTAAGGCACTGGTCTGCTAAATTAATTAAATCCATCGAGTGCTTTTTTTTTATATCGTATCTCGTGTCTCCCAACCAACTGGTCGACAGTTGGTCTCATCATCTCACAGGGACTACCCCCCTTAGCCGCGGGAGACAGGCTCAAACGGAGAGACCGGGGATCAGAGTGACAGCCCCCGGTCTGAGCGTTGTCGTGCCAATCTGCGCGACAGCAAGGTCCATGGTAGAGAGTCTCACATTTGCGAGTTGAAGAAAGCCTTGTATGGACTTGACCAAACATTGAGAGCCTGGAATACATGAATTGACAACTATCTAATGAGACTTGGTTTCTCCAAAAGTGACATTGATCCAAATTTGTACTTCAAGGTTGAGAAAAATGAACCTATGACCTTATTGTTATATGTTGATGACTTATTTCTTACAAGCATGGAGCATCTAATCATTCGGTTTAAGAGGGAGCTAGCTTCCGAATTTGATATGAAGGATCTTGGATTGAGGCACTATTATTTGGGGCTAGAAGTATGGCAGAAGCCCGACGAAATCTTTCTTGGTCAAGGGAAATATATTATTAACATCCTGCAAAAGTTTAGTATGACGGATTGTAAGTCAATGTCAACTCCCATGGTTACAAATTTGAAAAAGCTAAGAGACTATGAGTCTGGTTTAGTAGATCCATCCATGTACCGAAAGTTGATTGGTTCGCTGTTGTATTTGGTTAATACTAGGCTAGACATTTGCTTTGCAGTGAACACATTGAGCCAGTTCCAGGTGGAACCTAGACATGATCATTGGATTGCAACAAAGCACATATTGAGATACTTGCATGGTACGGTTGATTATTGTTTGAGATATGTCTCAAATTGTGACATACAACTACAAAGATATACTGATGCAGATTGGGAAAGGAGTGTTGAAGATAGAAAGAGTACCTCTAGAGGCTGCTTTAGTTGGGGCTTCACAATGATTTCGTGGATGTGCAAGAAGTAGACCTCTGTCGCACTCAATATTGCCGAGGCAGAATATATTACAGCTAACTTGGCAAGTTGTGAAGCAACGTGGCTTCAAGAGTTACGCATGAGACTTTTTGATCAGGTGCTCGAGCTGACCATGATATATTGTGATAATCAAAGTTGTGTGAAGCTAATAGAAAATCCAATTTTCCATGATAGGTTGAAGCACATCGAGATAAAGTACCACTTCATCCATGACATGGTGCAGAAGGGAGCAGTGAAGCTCTAGTATGTCTCCACTAATGAGCAGATTGCAAATATTCTGACTAAGCCTCTGTCTTGTGCGAAATTTGTATACTTTAGAAAAAATCACGGACTTGTGTAGAATGGCTCTCTTATTGAGAGGGAGCGTTGATGAGATAACATCATTGACTGACATTCTCCTTGTTTCAAAAACTGTTAAGTTTAGATTAACATGTTCTTTGCTTAGGGTAGATACTTCAATATGCAATATAAGACCATGTTTAATCCATTAGAAATCTCATGAATCATCATCATATTGACAGTCACTAGAGAAAAGACATATGCAATAAATGATGAAGATGAGCCAAGACAAGAGGACACAATAATAAGGCACAAGCTAGGGAAAACCCCAAGATGGGGAAAACCCTTGATCAAATTTTCTTATAATTAATATCAAATGTTCAACAGAGGGAGAAAATACAATTGATGACAATATATCAGCTCAGACAAATCTTCCATTTAGTCTTCAAACATTAGCAGTCAAATTCAGTCCTAATCTGAGATCAATAGTAGACTAAGAAGCTGCAAGGATGTCTTCAAAAGGAGCCCAGTCCTAATCCAATTAGTGCGGCCTTCTTTAGTGATCGCAATGAGCCCAAAACAAATTTATATTGAGTAGTCAAGCCTATGATTATGTAACAGTTGAGATCTGAAGCCTAGACTTACTTTAGGGTATGATACAACATTCCAGGAACATCAAACAACCCACACATATGATAGAGACACCTCCATTCACCTGCGTTGTACTAGGAGAAGCTGCAGCTAGGGCAGAGGTGCTTTCCTAGCCCACTCGGCCCACAAAATAGGCTTCCCAACTTACTGCTGTAGGTGTCCTTACCTGCGGCCTGATCAGAGACAACACAACCCTTAATGCTATGCACAAAAATCCATCTTACCTCTCCTCTGAGTTGCGGCCTAAGTTTGCAAGGAACTCTGCCTCAAGATCAGTTCAAAACTCGTCCTTGAGGCCTTCTCTCAATCGGCATAGGACCTCAGACACCTAAGGCTAAGATTGCAAGTAATCCACTCCCTTCCAATAGAGATATTCCTCTCCATCATGTGCTCCTTGCCTCCTCTATTTCAGCCACAAAAATGCATAGCTAAACCATGTGAGAATGTTCTAGGATAATGCTCAGAAGTAAGTCTAGGCTGACCCTTAACATGCTCAGCCTATTGCCTTTGAAACGCTTTCCATCAAACAACACAACCAACATACCAACCTTACCCTTCCTCCTTCGCTGAGGTCATCTCTCTTCTGCGGCTATTTCAGAAAGGAGAAATATGCAAAGTGATGTGTGTAAATGATGTTGAGAGCACCTCTATATATACAACTCGTTGGGGTCAAGAGACGTGACTATTGGGCTTCATGAGTCGACATAGAGGTGAGGATGACCTTGTAAATTGCTTGTGAGAAAGAAAAAATTAAAAATCACACTTCCGCTTGTCCAAATGAGATGATCTTTATATCGATTTTGGTCCTCTTGAAAAGAGGAATTCAATGGAATGACTATCTCAATCAACTGAGTTGTCCAAAGTGGAATTTGGCTCTCGTTTCAAATTTTAACAAAAACTGTGACCCATGTTAGGGAAATTATCCCTGTGTCAAGTACATTAACCCAAATTAGGGGAGAATGGTCCAAAGGAATGACATTCTTCTTGTATCATGTATGACCTAAATTAGGAAGAATGATCCTAGAGCATCATGTTCATTTAGCATTGGGTCATGGATTGTGTAGCTAGAGTTTGGCCTTCAACGATTAACCATGTGTCATTGACCTGAATGATGGTGGACCAAGCCTAGTCTAGATGCCATGTGTTAGGTACTGACCTGAATAATGGCAACTAGTTGTATACTAAATGATATCTTATGTGTCTGAAGTATTGAACTAAATTATGGTGAGAACAACACCATAGGTCTAAAGTATTGACCCAAATGATGGGATTGGCTGATGCAGTCGATTTACCATGTGCTTGAAGCACTGACCTGAATTAAGGTGAGGATATACGATAGGTTTGAAGCGCTGACCTGAATTATGGTAAATGATTGATGCTATTGATTACAAATTTACCATGTGTCACAATTGTGATCCAATTATCGTGATGATTTGTTATAACCTTTCCTTAAATAAATTTATTCACAAGAACATTTTTCTAGTCATTATGAATACCTCCCTAGCTAAGAGGGAGTGTTGAATTTCGTAGCTTTGGTCCGTCTTCATAATTTATATTTTAGCCCTAGTAATGTATAAATAATTTGTAAGACATGTTCTTCATGTCGGATTTAAAAGAGAAAAATTTGAAATTTGAATTTTGAATTTTTGGCTCCAGTGAAGAGACACACGGACACCCATTCGTAAAAGGCAGATCACTATATAAAGGCATTCAACCTCTTCCACAAAGACACATTCAATCTCTCACATGAAACACAAGTTCTGGGCATCCAAGCAAAGATCAAGAAGGACAGGAAGGGTGAAGATCTCTCTCTCTCTCTAGACCTCACATTTCGCTCTTTAGACCTCGCACATGTGATTTCTGGGCAGTAGTGTCTAGGCAAGCGGAGTTACAGGGCCAAAGTTGCAAGGAAGTTTGAAGGCTTGACTTGAGGGCTGCAGACCTGGTTTGACCATACGCATAGTTAACTAGCCGCATTAGGTGTATCTCTTGTTGAACTGAAGAATTTCTGTAAGGAAAAGGTTGTCGGGTTTTATCCCTTAGTGGGTTTTCCCAAGGTAAATCTTGTGTTGTCTTTTGCATTTTATGGTTTTATGGCTGAATTTCTGAAGTGAAATTGCTTAATGGTAAATTGGAATTATTAAAAAAATATCTATATCATTTGAAGTAATTACCAATAGTTCAGTAATATTGTGCTTCTATCTATAGTTCTCTTATAGGTTAGTTGCTTTTGGTGGGTAACAGTGCTTAAGGGCTTGGATTTGATGTTGTTTCTCTACATAGACTAGCAACTTGATCCATTTGAAGGGAAAACTATCCACTTTGAAGGGGTTTTGCATTTGAGGTAACTCCTCTCCATTTTTCCTTTGTTATTTTAGTAGTTGTTTGTTGATTCCTTGCTTTGTCTATCCTTTAGGAACCCTAGCAAGGTAATTTGTTTCAATTACTAGATTAAATTTGAGTTGTCTAGTTGAAGGTAGATTCTTTTGGGCCTTTAACTTGTAGAATTTCTACATTATATTCTAACCATCTTAGTGTGGAGGTATTGAGTTTTCTGGCCCTACTACCACTGCTAACATATAAGAAAATAAGCCCCCGTAGATTCCTCTTGACTGCATTTCCCTTGTTGGATAGGCACTAATCTCCACTTCCCTCCATCATTTTTTTATTTTCTAAAATACCAAAACCTTATTTTGCTAAAGCTACTATCATACCACCTTGTTCCTTATTGCTTGGCTTTAGTAATCCTACTAGTGATTATTGATGATTTTAGTAATGGACAGGTGTCAATCTTGTAGTAGTTGTCCAAAGCCTTCTTAGCATACTTGTTCAATTTATTCAGTTGTTTTTGTAATTTAGCCTAAGTCTAATCTAGAAAAAAACACAACTAATTATGTTGGCTATTGAGCTAAAGAAACTGATCAAAAGCTAAGTCACCGGGTTCGTCTTAAATCCCCTACGAATCCCGAATCCAGCGAATCCGACATGATTTGGTCCGGATTCGTGTCTAAATCATATGACACGTCGTGTCCTTTTCCGACACGTCGAATTCGAGGTCGTGTCACGATTTTCAAAAGCGTGTCGCAATTTTGGGAAACGTGTCCTGTTCATGGTAATGTTAAATTCTTAAAGTAAAAGTGACATTCTCCTTAATCTTCATTTTCATCCTTTTACTTAAATTTTTAACATTACCATGAAACGACTTAGGATGTTTGAGAGTGGTTCCGACCTCATTGGATTTCATATGGAGAAAGTAGAATTTTAGATTTCATTCAAAATCCAACAGACTTATCAGTTTTTCAGGATTTCAAGATTGGGGGATTGCAATGTTTCCATTGAATTTTGTCATGTATTAGGGTATGGAACTCGTATTTAATCAAGAGCACCAATCCCTCTATGTACCTTGATGTTAGTGACATTGGTTGTCGAACTCCTGTATCATGACCCTCCTAAAAATGTACACATCACTCAAACAAAATCTTGACTT
Organism: Pinus tabuliformis; assembly: GCA_031772625.1. Taxonomy (NCBI): domain Eukaryota; kingdom Viridiplantae; phylum Streptophyta; class Pinopsida; order Pinales; family Pinaceae; genus Pinus; species Pinus tabuliformis. Next base: position 1,156,719,734 of record CM062805.1, on the reverse strand, counting down.
GACATGTTATGCTTGTTCTATCTTATGTTAATGCTTAAAGGGTGATATTAATGACAAAGATCCCTATACAGATACAGAGGTAATGACAAAGATACCTCTGGATATTAATGCTTAGAGGGTGATATTAATGACAAAGATCCTGATTTTCCAACAAGACTAAAAAATTAGACATTTCTCGTGGTGGCAAGAGGGCCAAACATAAGAAATATATAATAGATTGACATGTATTTGAATTTTGTATGTACTATGCATGCTAATAGCTATAGATGAAGATCTATGTTTGAAATCAATAAATTTGTATCATTAATTAAAATTTGTGTAAGAAATATGATAATATCTAATTTTTAATATATATATATATATATATTTTTTTTTTTTTAAATATATATATATATATATATATATATATATATATATATATAATAAAATAATATATAACGTGTCCTGTTTCGGGGGGTCAGCGTGTCCGAATCCGACACCACGAATCTCGAATCCTACGTGTCCCGAATCCCCGTGTCAGGTGACTTAGATCAAAAGTAAATTATTTAATTTAGTGAATTTGTTTAAATCTCAACCATTGATTCCAAGTGGGTTAGGGTTTAATCCTAGTCATCCATCGCTTTGGAGATTAAGGTCAATAAAGAAATTATAAATGAAAGGCCAAGGAGAGGTGAAAGGTCCAAGTGACATTGCAACTTTGAGAAAGGGATTTTCTAAGTGAGTGTGATACTCAGGGCTGAAGAGAGAGGAAGTGTTACAATAGAAAAATTTGGAGGATACTAAGTGGAGGTTGAGGTTGTACTAGTTATCAGCACAACTTTGCAGAAAGTCACATGTTTGAGGGCAAGACAGCTCAGTCCACACTTGTGAGCATATTTAGACGCACAGGTAAGGTAAGCTGCACTGTGTGTTGCATGTGTGAGTGCACAGGAGATGCTATAGGTTTCATGTGCAATGGTTTTAGGTGATCCAAAGGACGCACTAGCGGGAGAAATTCAGCAAGTGCAAATCTGGGGATTTTAGGGAACCAATTTGTGAGGTTCTATTGCTATAAAATTTCTGTATTTTTTCTGTGGGCCATTTTTCCAGTAAGGGAGCCCTCATTAATCAAAGAACACTATTGAAGAGTAATTGGAGGGTTATTTACAGTGAAAAAATTCCTATGTGTGTGCTTCCGCTATTTAATTTGCTGTTAAAAATTCTTGTGTGTTTTACATTCAGTGATTGCAAATTTTATATTTCTAGGTATAAAAATTGATAGGAAATTAAAAGCAGATTGGTAATTAAGAAATTAACTTGGTATCAGAGCAGCAACTCTAAAGGGAGTAGATCATATTTCATACATGTTACAAAAGATTTTTTTTCCAGTAACAAATTTTCCATTGGATTTCTGATTTGGGAGATGGCAGCAATGGATTTAAGGTTTGAAGACAGGTTGGAGGGGGCATCCAACTTCATTCCTTGGAACACGAGGGTTTCATTGATTTTCATGTAGAATGGCATATGGGAGTTTTCCAAGCCAAATGCACCCTACCTACAAATGATATAGAACTAGTCATCACAATTAGAAAGATGTGAAATCTAGAAGCATTATCTTGGATACGGTGAACAATCATGTGATTCCTCACCGATTCGAAAAGGATATAGCAAGGGAGATGTGGGAGGCTTTAACAAAGCTATATCAGAGCAATAACACCAATAGGAAGATGGTGTTGAGAGAAAAACTCAGGGGCACCAAGATGATGAGATCAGATTCCATGACCTCTTATCTCACCAAGATCACATAGGTTCATGATGAGTTAGTTGTAGTTGGGGAGACCGTGATAGATGGAGAGATGGTAAGGATGACCCTGAGTGGTTTCACTAAGCCATGGGCTTCTTTCATCAAGGTCATTATGTCATGAGAGATTTCCTTATTGGAATAGATTGTAGGATGATTTGATCCTAGAAGAGATTTGGGAGGAATGTTTGTTATGAGGCCAACACAAGAGTGATGATGAGAATCTTGCTCTTGCTAGTTAGGCAAGGAAAGGCAAGAGGAAGTTCAAGAAGGATACAAGTGGAGAGACTACTCATAGACTAGAAGGAAGACAAATATGAGCAAAGTGAAATGCTTTGTGTGCCACAAGAGTGTCTGTTATGGCTCTCAATGTCCGAACAAGAAGGGTAAAGGAAAGTCACAGAAGGTTGCAACTTCTATGGATACTCAAGTCAATGAGTTTACTATGAGATTCAAGAAGGCGTTCTCATTGGTGTCTTTCCTTTTTGGCACTATAACCAAGGGTTCCTTGTTCATGGACAGTGGTGCTTCTAGATGCATGATGGGAGCATGAGAGCTTTTCACAAGTTTGTTGAAGGATGACTTAGATCTACATGTGGAGCATTGCAAGAATGCCAAGCATAGTGTAGAGGGAGTCGGGACCATTTAGTCTTAGTTGGAGCCAGGGTGTCCTCTAGAGGTGACAGATGTATTGTATGTTCTAGAGCTAACCAAGAATTTACTCTCTATCTCAGTTATGGAAGACAAGCGGTATATGGTCTATTTCCGAGATGGATAGGTACTTGTTAGGCCAGAAGAATCTATCCTTGACTTAGGATGAGTGATTGGAGGTAGAGAGGGTAACTTGTACATGCTAAAGGCTCAACTTGTGTAAGCCCTAGTTCATTACAACAACAGCTTGTGCGAGTTGTGGCATAGGAGGATGGGTCACTTGCATCACAAAGCTTTACTGGTACTGAGGGAGATTGTCACCAGTCTTCCAGAATTTAATGTAGAGAAACAGGAGGTTTACAAGGGATGTGCACTTGGCAAGTATGCCAAGGGTGCTTTTCCAAGTAGCAAGGGTAGGGACAAGAGAACCTTGGATCTAATACATGCAGATGTGTGTGGTCCTATGTCAATGGCATCCTTGACTGGTTATAGTTACTATGTGACTTTCATCGATGATTTCTTTAAGAGGATGTGGATCTACTTCATGAGGACCAGGTATGAGGTCTTCAGTCGGTTCCAAGAGTTTAAGGCTCCCATGGAGAATCAGAGAGGGAGTAAGGTCAGAGTTCTGAGGTCGAATAATGGGGGTGATTATACCTCCAATGGCTTCAAGAATTTATACAAGGAGGCAAGAATTAAGAGAGGGATGAAAATAACTTACAACCCACAATAGAATGGGGTTGTTGAGAGGAAGAACAGGGCCATCATTGGAGTTTCCAAGGAGATGATTCATGACCAGGATCTTCTCATGTTCCTTTGGGCAGAGGCATGCAATACAATAGTGTATGTGCATAACAGGAGTCCTCATAAGGTCATGGGGGACAAGATTGCTAAGGAGTTGTTCACATCAGAGAAACTAGAGATTGAGCATTTTTAGTTGTCCAGGATATGTCCATGTGTCTTCAAAGAAGAGGTCAAAGCTAGTACTTTCAACAAAGAAGGTCATCTTTATGGGGTATAGAGAGACTGCAAAGGTATATAGGGTGTATATTTTAGCACAGAGGAAGAATATGGCAAGCTAGGATGTTAGGTTTGAGGAGGGTCGGGCATTTAGGAAGTCGCATGAGCCACTTCCAAAAGTGACAAAGGAGAGGGAGCAACAGGCTCCAAATATTGAGGAGAGACTATCAGCACCTACAACAAGGACTTCGTCTTCTGGTCAGGAGGAGGAGTTGGAGGCTCCTTCCAGTTCTATTCGGAGGAGGTTGAGGTGGCTAGAGAAAACATTATGAGATGCTAAGGAGAATGTGAAGGCTCCTAGGAGTACTTTCAAGGAGCACAGGTGTTGGGTCCCTATAATACTAGTAATTACCCCATTACTATTGTAGTTATACCCCTTATTTATATTGTTGTGCCCCTATTACCCCCATATTGTTATTTCTGTGCCCCATAAAATCCCTCTATTGTTATTTTTGTGGCTTTATATTATTATTGTTAGGTCGGCTGGATTATATTGTGACTCCTTAGACTCCTATATATAGAAAGGAGGTTTTGTCATTTGTATCATCCAAGAATTGTTCATTTATGTAATGTAAAGGAGGTTGCCCCCTCGAAGAGGCTGAATTCTAAGGCGTTGATCTCTCTTTTCTATCTTTTCTTGAGCTGGTTTCATAACATTTGGTATCGGAGCTTTGGATTCTAGGGTTTTGTTGCTCCAAACAGGTCATCGTGGCATTTTCGCTATAACTTTTTTTCTGTGACGTTTCAGAAGTCGCAAAAAAAACCCATTTGAGAAGAAATCGCGCTAAACCTTGGGTCCGAATTTCAGAGCTTTTCGCGCGATATTTTCGGAGATATGATCTGAGGAAGTTGGTCTTTTTGCAGACTCCTGAATTACACTCAAAACAGGTGACCTGGGGAAAATCGTCATAACTTTCTTTCTGAGCATCGGATTGAAATTTCGTAAGAAGGTACAGAAAGAGGACGGACTGTAGTTTTCGTTTATATATTTTTCAGAGTCAAAGGTTGAAACAGTGACACGTGGCACTTCATACAAGTTCGCTCTACTGAACTAGTCTATAATCAGGTCACTGCGGGAGATTGTGCATAACTCTTTCTTGGAGAATCCAATTTGGATCAGACTAGTGGCATTGGAAAGATGACATAGAAGGCTACTACAGGTCACAATTTTAGAACTGGATGATTCGAAATTACAGAGATACATCAGATTCAATATCAGGCTTCTACAAAGTAAAAAAAGGTGTGTAGTTTTTTTTTTAAATTTTTGCATAAGCTTGGTTTGAAGGAATTCAAAGGGCATAGTAAAGCATTATTATCGGTAATTGATGCCCCGAGGAAAGAAAATGCAAACACCTAGTAAGGAACCTGAAAGCTCTAGCATGACTCATGAAGAAGAGGAAGAAATGCTACATGATATATCAAAATTACAAGAACAAGTGCAACAAATGTCACGCTCACAAAAGCTAACAGATGCTAAGATAAATGGCGTGGAATCTAAGATAAAGGGCATGGAAGCTAAGGTGAATGGCATGGACGCTAAAATTGATGGCATGGATGATAAGATGGAAGAATTGAAGATAAATAGGAGTAAGTTGCTACAAGAAATGGTCACTAAGGGTGAAAGAGTACTAAAGGAAACTCATGATGAGAACAAAAGAAATGTTAATCATGATTCCATAGACTCTAATGTTGGATCGAAGACTCACCATGTTCCAAAAATCGATATGAGGAAGTTTGATGGCAAGGATCCCGCCACATGGATATTACAGATGGAGCAATTCTTCGATCTCAATAATGTGCAAAACACACAAAAGGTACGTATGGCAACTTTATATTTGGAACCAAATCAGTTTGTATGGTATCAATGGCTTTGTTCTCGTAAACAATTTATCACTTGGGCAATTTTTACGGAAGAATTGATAGCACATTATGAGGATACAAAAAGCAACACTTTTTTTAGCCAATTGATAAGTCTCAAACAAAAGGGTTCAATAATGGAGCACATTGAGGAGTTCCAAAAATTGAACATAAGGGTAAAAGATATTCCAGAGGAGCATAGGATTGATGTGTTCATAGGGTCTTTAAAGGATAATATCCAACATGATGTGCGCCTTTGGGAACCTGATTCATTAGAGAAGGCATTCAGGTTAGCAAGAAAAATGGAAAGCAAAATTATGGCAACTAGGAAGCATACCATTCACAACTATAAAGACGGAAGTGTTGTTGCCCATAGTCTTCCACAACCTACAAGGTTGACACCACAACAATTGGAAGAAAAAAGAGCAAAAGGGCTTTGTTACAATTGTGATAGCAAATACACAAAGGGTCATAAGTGTGCTGAGAAGAAATTATTCTACATAGATTGTGAAGAGGAAGAAGAAAAGGAGCAAGAAAGGTCAAAAGAAGAGGATATATTCCAGGAACAAAGCCTAGATGAAGAACAAATAAATCCGACCATATCTTGTAATGCATTGGCGGGAATTACCACTCCTCAAACCATCAAGATAGAAGGACAAATCAAGAAGAAAAAGGTAATAGTGTTGATTGATTCAGGAAGCACCCACAATTTTATTCATTGTAGGGTAGCAAAAGAATTGAATTGCTTCCTATATCCAGCACCAGAGTGTCAAGTGATGATTGCAAATGGAGGAACAATAAATTGTTCTGGAAAGTGCCATAATATCAAGCTATCCATGGGAGAATATGTATTGACTAGCCCAATGCTTTCCATTCCAATGGGAGGTGCTGATGTTGTACTAGGAGTCCAATGGCTACAATCCTTGGGTACAATAGCTTTTAATTTTCAAGAACTTTTCATGAAATTTTCTGTGGAAGGAAAGGAAGTTGAATTAAGGGGTATTGCAGGGAAACCAGGAAAGATAATCAGCTCTAATGGCATGACAAAGCTTCTAAAAAAGGAGCAAAGAGGTGTAATTGCACAATTATGTTCGCTAGATGTTTCCACATTGGAATCATCTATTTCTCCAGATCTCCAAAAAGTCCTGGACAATCATTCCAAGGTATTTGAGACTCCCAAAGGTCTCCCACCTATGCGTGATCATGATCATGCTATTCATCTGATTCCAGGAAGTGTTCCTCCAAACATCAGGCCGTACAGATATCCATATGTCCAAAAAGGTGAAATTGAACGTATGGTTGCAGAAATGCTAGAGGCTGGTATAATTCAACCGAGTCAAAGTTCTTTCTCAGCTCCAGTAGTATTGGTGCACAAGAAGGATGGATCATGGCGCATGTGTCCAGATTATAGGGAGCTCAACAAGCTCACTATTAAAGATAAGTTCCCCATTCCTGTCATTGATGAATTACTGGATGAATTGCATGGATCAATTTACTTCACCAAGTTGGATCTTCGTTCGGGATATCATCAAATCAGAATGAAGATTGAAGACATTCCGAAAACGGCATTTAGAACTCATGAGGGTCATTATGAATTTTTGGTCATGCCTTTTGGCCTTACCAATGCACCTTCAACATTTCAAGGTTTGATGAATTCAATTTTCAAACCATTCCTTAGAAAATTTGTGTTAGTATTTTTTGATGATATACTAATCTACAACAAGTCTTGGAAGGATCATGTTGAACATGTTGACAAGGTGCTACAACTATTGGAGGAGAAACAATTATATGCAAAAAGATCCAAATGTTTCTTTGGAGTCCAGGAGGTGGAATATTTGGGTCATATTGTATCTCATGAAGGAGTTAAGGTAGACCCTAGCAAAATTAAAGCCATTAAGGAATGGAAAATCCCCACATCCATAAAGCATCTGCGAGGATTTCTTGGGTTGACAGGGTATTATCGCAAGTTTGTTAAGAATTATGGGAGAATAGCAGCACCTCTAACAACATTATTGAAGAAAGATTCATTTTCATGGACTCCGGAAGCAACAAAGGCCTTTAAACATCTTAAAGAGGCAATGTGCCAAGCACCGGTCTTAGCTACACCGGACTTCACAAAAACCTTTATTGTGGAATGTGATGCTTCAGGAAATGGAATTGGTGCTGTTCTAATGCAAGATGAAAGACCCATTGCTTTTGAAAGTCGTCCAATCAAGGGAAAGTTTTTAAGCAAAGCTATTTATGAGAAGGAAATGTTGGCAATACTCCATGCACTTAAGAAATGGCGACCCTACCTAATGGGAAGACACTTCAAGGTAAAAACGGATCATGATAGCCTTAAATACTTTTTAGAACAAAGATTATCCTCTGAAGAGCAACAAAAGTGGGTCACAAAGATGTTGGGTTATGACTTTGAAATCATCTACAAAAAAGGGAAGCAAAATGTGGTGGCAGATGCACTCTCAAGAAAGGATGAGGATGTGGAAGCATTGTTGTGTGCCATTTCTATTATCCAACCAGATTGGATAAACGAAGCAAAGGAGGAATGGAAGAATGACGAAGAAGTGTGGGCACTTATTCGAAAGCTACAACAAGATTCCAGTACTTCTGATACATTTAGCTGGAAAAATGATTCGTTATGGTACAAAGATCGCTTATACCTCTGTAAGAATTCCCAGCTAAAACAAAAGATTCTTATGGAATTGCACACTTCTCCCTTAGGAGGGCACTCAGGATTTTTAAAAACTTACCACAGGGTTAAGAAGGAATTTTTTTGGGATGGCCTTAAATCAGATATTCAAAAGTTTGTGGCGGAATGTTTGGTTTGCCAACAAAATAAAGTTGAAACAATTAAGACACCGGGTCTATTACAACCTTTATCCATTCCAAGCCAACGTTGGGAGGAGGTTTCAATGGATTTTATCACAGGTTTACCCAAGTCTGAGGGAAAGAGTGTCATCATGGTGGTAGTTGACAGACTTACCAAGTATGCACACTTTTGTGCATTATCACATCCATTTAAAGCCAGTACAGTTTCTACTGCATTTATGGAAACAGTTCAAAAGCTACATGGAAACCCAAAGATTATTGTAAGTGACAGAGATCCCATTTTCACTGGAAATTTTTGGACAAAATTATTTTCTTGTCTTGGTACTCAGTTAGCTCATAGCTCATCTTATCATCCTCAATCTGATGGGCAAACTGAGATAGTAAACAAATGTTTGGAAGGATATCTTCGTTGCTTTGTATCTGATAAACAGACACAATGGGTCAAATGGTTGCCTCTGGCTGAATGGTGGTATAACACTTCCTTCCATACAGCAACAAAAATGACCCCATTTATGGCACTTTATGGGTATCAACCACCATCCATCACATCATATTTAAGAGAAAATTCTAAGGTTCAGGCAGTGGAACATCACATCGAACATCAACAACAAGTCCTCCAACTCTTAAAGGATAACCTCGTGTTGGCACAAAATAGAATGAAACAACAGGCAGATCAACATCGCAGTGAAAGAAGTTTTGATGTAGGTGATTGGGTATTCCTACGGCTACAACCATATAAGCAAATGTCCCTAAAGCAAGCTAAGAAGGATAATAAATTATCACCAAAGTATTATGGTCCGTACAAGGTGTTGGAAAAGATTGGTACTATGGCATACAAATTGGAGCTTCCTGCAGCTTCTCGATTGCACCCAGTTTTCCATGTTTCATGTTTAAAGAAGGTTATAGGCGACAAGCTCCCAGTTCAAACAATATTGCCAGAACTTGACGAGGAAGGAAAAATTATATTGGAACCGGAAGCAGTCACAGAAACAAGAACTCGACAGCTACGAAATCGATCAATTTCAGAGTATCTTATCAAGTGGAAGAACTTATCCGCTGAAGATTCCACATGGGAGGATGAGAATTTTATGCAGAAGTATCCAAAACTACTCAAGCGTTGAGGACAACACTTTTTTGAAGGAGAGGGGCATGTTGGGTCCCTATAATACTAGTGATTACCCCATTACTATTGTAGTTATACCCCTTATTTATATTGTTGTGCCCCTATTACCCCCATATTGTTATTTCTGTGCCCCATAGAATCCCTCTATTGTTATTTTTGTGGCTTTATATTATTATTGTTAGGTCGGCTGGATTATATTGTGACTCCTTAGACTCCTATATATAGAAAGGAGGTTTTGTCATTTGTATCATCCAAGAATTGTTCATTTATGTAATGTAAAGGAGGTTGCCCCCTCGAAGAGGCTGAATTCTAAGGCGTTGATCTCTCTTTTCTATCTTTTCTTGAGCTGGTTTCATAACAACAGGCCTCCAAGGAAGATATTGATTTGGGGTAGCATCGGATGTGCTTTAGCTATGAAAATTGGTGGAGAGGATAAAGCACATGAGATCTCCAAGACCCAGAAATGGTTTGGGGAATTCCACCTGGTTAGAGAGATATTAAAATAATTAATAATGGGTTCCTAAGTCTGAACTTAGGAAAAAAAATATAAATAGGTATTAATATAAAACTGGGTTTGAAGGTTCTAAATGACATGGATCAAGCCAAATCTAATCTTAGCTGTTGATTAGAGATGTAATCTCGTCTGTATAAGACTCAACAAAAAAGGTATAAGAGGAGGCTTGAGGGTCAGTTGGAGATACATCAGAGTGATTAGTTAGTTCGATTTTCTAGAGCAGGGTTTACTAAGAGAAATCGAACCAGTGATTAGAGTTGCAGCGAGGGGTAGTGAGTATGAGGCAAAGAGGCAGAGATAGTACCGGAAGACCAACGCAAAGGAAGAGAGGCAAACGCAGAGCCAGAGGGAGCCACGTAGAGGCTGCAGAAGTGATGCAAAGGGCCAGAGAGGCTATGCAGAGCCTAAGAGGGCTGACGCAGTGCTTTAGATTATGCTGAGAGGGTTTTGTGGGGTAGACTTTCAGAATATCTGCATCCGAAGAGAGGTATTACTGCCAAATTCTTTATCTTTGTCGGGTGAGCCAGTTTGGCACCCAGTTGTACTTAGAAAAGCTGCATAATAATAAAACCCTCAGAACTGCTGCACCAGTTTTCCCAAGTTGGGTTTTTCCGGGGACGGTTGTCCAAAAATAACGGTGTCCCTTGTGTGTTTGTCTATTTCTTTCAGTTGTTGATCTGTACATGGTTGAGACTGTATTGTGTTTATTCAGTGTTTATATGGTTAAATAACTTGTTAGTAATTAAACAAGTAGGTGAAATCAACCCGAGAATACAGATAAAATTTCTAACAGGTAATACTTAGAAATTTCAACAGAAGATTCCCTGCTACATGGCTCTCATGAGTAGCATCATAGATTTTGAGCCTACCAGTTTTGAGTAGGTGGCAGAACAACAAGTTTGGAGGTCTGAGGGATGGCATGATGGAGTATGCCTCCATCATGAACAATGATGTGTGTGACATTGTGTCGAGACCCAAGGGGAAATCAATTGTGAGATCCAAATGAATTTATAGGATCAAGTGTGTTGCGGATGGCATCATCGAGAATTATAGGGCAAGGTTTGTGGTAAAAGGGTTCTCAAAGAAAGAGGGAGTGGATTACTATAAGTGATATGCTCCAGTCACCAAGTATACTTCTAACTAGGCTATTATATATGTTTCTTCGGAGATGGGGTGGAGGATACATGGATGTGAAGAAAACCTTCTTCAATGGAGTTATTGAGGAGTTGTACATTGAGTAGCCTGAAGGCTTTGAGATACATGGGAGGGATTCTCATGTGTGTTGGGTGAAGAAGTCTTTATCAGTGTTTTACAAGCCGGCCGTTTCGAAACCGACTCGGCCGAGTCGAACCGTTTCATTAGCTGGAGGAGTGACTCGGCCAAGTAACCGGTCCGGTTGACCGAGTCACACATGACTCGGTCCAATGACTCGGCCGAGTCATGTGTGACTCGGTCAACCCGGCCGGGTCTGATATGACTCGGCCGAGTCACAAGGGGACGGCTGGGCAGCGTAAAACACATAAAAAAAATTCATTTTTTGGTGTTTTTTCAAAAGGTTAATGCAGTTTATGGATTAATACAGGCTCTGTGTTTTCATTTTGATGTTTGAACTCCATATCTTCCAAATTTTTAATTTCTTTAAGCTTACCTGATGCTTTATCCAATTCCCTTTTATCGTCACACTTAGAAAGGTGTCCCTGAACACCTTGTGGTTCTGACGAATCATCCTCCTTTACTGAATCAAAACTGTCAATCTTAAGTTTACCAGACCCTGATTTAGCATCAGCCATAAGCTGTTGTTTCAGTGGGGGACTACCACTGAGATATTCTGAGGCACGACGTTCAGTCCATGCCTTTTTCCTTTCTTCTAATTGATCTCTTGCTGCATACACATAAGGGAGTGACTCCAGATCTTCACCCCCTTCAGACTGTACTTTCTCAATCCATCTAGTAAGCTCGAGTGCTGCCTTGCTTGCAGAAAACTCTGGATCATATGTTAGAGTAAACCTTGAAAAGGCATTACATTGACCATCTATACTGTGAGGCAAAGCACCCAGAGAATACTGATTCTTTTCAAAAGGAATGACATAATTTTTTGCCCTTGTTAAAAGTGTGAAATCAATATGTTTCCCAACATCATAGTGTTTTACATTACCAATGCAAACGGTATGAAGATCCTTACATGAAATCATAACAGAGCAGAGGGGGCACTTCTCCCAATTGTCACCTTTGTGATCCCCTCTCCCATCATCAAATACCGTAGAATACAAGGAAAACAAAAGATGTGACCACAGGTTGTTATTTGAGGACACAATGGAGGGCTGTCCAAACAAATAGGACACTATACATGGTTAGAATTGATCATGTATGACAGACTACAGTTGACTATGTATTGCCATTGGGTACCATTTTGATATAGTGGATTGGTTCATGAGCCTACTTTGATCATATGTTGTCTTCCATCTATATTATAATGCTGTGTGTTTGGAAACATGAATGAAAATCTTTAAAATTATGTTTAAAATATTTAAAATTATGTTTTTTAATAAAAAAATAAATATTTAATGTATTTTTTACAACGACCGAGTCATTGAAATCGAGCCGGCCGAGTCATTACCGTTTCGGAGTCGGAGTCGGAGTCGATCCTCGGCCGAGTCGGAGTCGGAGTCGGAGTCTTAAAACATTGGTCTTTATATGGACTCGAACAAGCACCTAGAGCATGGTACTCAAGGATAGATTATTACATGTTGATCATGGGCTTCACCAAGAGTGAGGCATATCCTAACCTATACTACATACTTATTGGTGTTGATACACTCATCTTGGTACTTTATGTTGATGGCCTATTTCTCATTGTGTTAGAGAAGCTCATTGAGATGTGTAAACAGGTGTTGGCTTTGGAGTTTGAGATGGACATTGGCATGATGCATTACTTCTTTGGGTTGGAGGTGTGGCAGTAGTTAGGCGATATTTTCCTTGGGCAAGAGAAATATGCAATTGATATTTTGAGGAGGTTCAAGATGGTGGATTGTAGGCCTATGACTACACCTATGATCACCAATCTGAAGAATTTGATTGCTTCTGATTCATAGTTGGTGGATCCCATTTTGTATAGGCAGTTATTTGGTTCTTTGATGGATTTTTTCAACACTAGGCTGAATATATGCTTTGTTGTGAATCCCCTATGCTAGCTCATGGTGGAATTGAGTTGTGTGTATTGGATTGCAGTGAAGCGTGTGCTCAGGTACTTTTGTGGTGTAGTGGAGTATGGAATGAGATATGCCAAGGGTGATGGAGTGAAGCTACAAGGGTATACAGACTCAGAGAGGGTTGGGAGTGCAGTGGACAAATAGAGCACCTCAAGGTGTTGCTTCAATTTGGTATCAACAGTAAATTATAGAGAAGAAGATGAAGTGGAGGTTGAAATTGTACTAGTTCTCATCGTAGGTTTACAGAAAAACGCACGTGTGCAGGAGAGACAACTCGGGCCACATGTGTAAGGTACATTGCATGCGGGTTGCACATGAGTGCGTGGGACCTACTACAAGCTGTATGTGTGAAGGTCTCCAATAGTGTTTCAAAGTTCAAACATCCCTATTTGATCATGAAGTCATGATTTTTTGGCCTAGCCGATGTTTGACAATTTTTAGCGATATTTTTGGTGGTATCTTAATTTTGTTGATGTTTGCCACTTTTTACCAATGTTTTCTCAATTTTTATGATTTTTTGGTTTTCTAGACCTGTGCCGATTTTATCCCAATGGCGATGTTTGCAACATTTGTTTCAGGTGATCCAAAGGCCTCACAAATGGGAGAAATTCGGCTGATGTAGATCCAGGGGTTTTAGGGAACTGATTTGTCCAGGTTCCATTGCTATAAAAGTTTTGTATTTTCTTTGTGGTCCATTTTCTCAGTAAGAGAGCCCTCATTATTTAGATAATAAAAGAAAAAAGTAGTTGGAGGGTTATTTGTTGTGTTAAAGATTTCTTGTACGTGTGCTTCCGCTATTTAATTTTTTATTAAAAATTCCAGTATGTTTTACATTCAGTGATTGTAGAAATATTTTTCTGGGTATAAAAATTGCTAGGAAATTAAAACCAAATCTGGAATTAAGAAATTAATAGGGATACGCTCCTTGAGCCAAAAGAGAGTTGGCCTAAAGTGAAGAGGATAGATTACTTATGTGATGGTGGTGACTGTTATAGTAGTTCCCTCTTGGGTTGTACCTTGTGGATTTGGGCTTTTTATCATCAAATACAAGTTGGGAGGTAATAGAGCGAAAAAACCTAGATCTTATTTTCAAGAACACATAAACAACATATATAAAAGATAACTTATAATGAATTAATCAAATAAAGGATATTAGATGAATGAAGTGATAGATAAGAAGTCTACATTCATGGGGCACTTTACAATATGAGCTGATTAATAGATGTCACGGGCCACAGTGCAATTTGGCCTGCATATGGGCTAGTGCCACAACAATTAGTAATTATTAATCTATCCTACAAATAGTCCTATTAAGTGTACAAAATTGAGATTCAAAAATTAAAGCTTGATTAGCAGATTGAGTGTATAGGCAGAACAAAGGAATAAACTGAGTACATATAAGTAAACAGATATTTCAGAAGTGAAACAATAAATACCTAAGATAAATGATGGATGAATAAATATACAAGTGTACAATCTCTATGTGGTATTTATGCATGTCATGTGGTGCTTAACAATTGGCCTATATATGGGACATCCCTACAGTTATAATTCAATATTTATTATTAATTTAGCCTTATGTATTAGTGCATGTAAAGTTCATTACACAACAGGAGGCATCATCTTTGCATAGAGTGTAACCAATAAGTTGTGGAGCATTTATTTCATATTCTACTCTTATCAGTTATTTCCACCTCTCATTTTATGATTTGCTGCTGGTTATGCAGTGAGACTTCATTATATAAAACCAGAAGCAAAACGGGACTGCAAAATGTGAATTCCAATGCTCATGGTGTATTGAAACAAAGATCCAATGCCTCCTCATCTCAAGGTGAAAAGCACTTGTCAGAAAGGACTGCAGGCTCGCTTGTGTCTACAGATGCAAATACATCTCTCTGTTCCAAGGGACATCGACAGGAAAACCAAGGTACATTTGCCTAAATAATTAAATGTATTTGTGACAAATCGTGTAGTTGATCACATTTTCAGATGTTAGTGTTTGCAAGGTTGTATTGTCAATGTCTATTGAAGCTTGGGCTCAATTTGTGTATGTGCGCTGTTGAAAATATGTTAGATATAGGAGGAAAATACTCAAGTCTCATGTCCCCAATCAGGTACTTAGGCTTTAATGTTTCAAATTTTAATGGAAATTTGTGTTTTATTCTGTTGAGGTTTGTTACTACCATTTTTAAATATATTAGTCTCATTTGGATCACAAATTTACAGTTTGCGAAATAAGAGAGTGGAAGCATTCACAATAGGATAAATAATTGTAATAATGCTAGGTAGTAATGCCCCCACAACACACTTCCTTTCCTGTAAATCATGTATTGAAGATGCATTTGGTAAATTTTAAGTTATTCTGCTGAAGGTCCTTGTCCTTCCCCTCATGTTAGTTGGTTAATAGTTATCAAGTTTGGGTATTGGATATTTCATAGTGGTTTACACTTACTAGTTAGTCTGAAGCTTGTAGCATTTTAGATGGATAAATGGAGACAAAATCCATAGATATTAAGGGAGACCACTTACTCGAGAGATCAATTCATCCACAAAACCCTAGTCAAGAACATCTATGAATTTGTAAGCACCCACAAGACATAATCCTCAAGAAGTCACTCTAGTTATCCATCCATGGCAAAATATAGAAGTAGAAGTAGACAGGTAGTCTCCACAAATTCTACCAGTTTGAGTTACAAATGAGAGGCGCTTCTCAAGAGATTTGGTAACCCTCTCAATATAAAAATAATATTCTCCTAGTTTTAGCTTAATAAAATAGATATTATCATTATCTCTTAACAAATCCTAGAGATATGGTCAAAAATACATAAAGGATGAGGTGGTTACGTCACCTATACAATAATGTTTATGATACATGGGTGAATGAGTCAAAAGACCCAAAATATGCTCTGCAAATCAAATGAACTCTCTTCAAGTGCCAATTCATCCTCCTCAACATGGGGAACAACCTCCTCAAAATTTGTCCCTTGGGTTATAAAAAAATTGGCAATAATATTCTCAGGGCAAATTATAAAAGCACCATAATTGTTTCAATTTTTCCTCGCATTTCTACTATGACAGCATTTAGGAAATTCTGTGGTGATTTTGCAAATAATGGCATTGATTTAATAGAATTTTAGGTATTCTATCAAAAGATAATTGCTTCTAAGGATGATCTCCCTTAACAAATGTGCAAAAATCCTAATGCAACACAAAAAGTGAGTCATGTTATACATAAATGCCATTAGGTAGAGAAAACTAAGTATTATCTTCTAACTTCATAGTAACTCATACAATTTGTCAAGTTTAGGTATGATGGGGGCATCATTAGCCCCCTGTTACATGTGTGAACACCTAAAAAGAGTAGTTTCCAAGGCACTCATCAAGGACCATGTGTAGTGATAGATTGTATGGTTTGGCGGGTGACTTCATGCGTTCAATTGCATAGTCATGTGAGGTCATTTAAGATATTCATCCACATGAGTTCTTTTGAAGTATGAGGGAGCACTTATGCATTTAGTTACCCTTTTCTCAACATTGTATCTTACTACCCTTATTTACCTCTTTTATGGCTTCACCTTTTTGTGAAAATTTCTGAATCTGACAAATCAGAAATCCTATTGCAGTAAACTGATTTGCATTACCTACTTTTGTTCTTCATTTTAACAAGTTATTTTCAGAAATATTAATGCAAATACACTGCAGCCTACACCATGATACAGATCAAGCACTGAAAAATAAATGAGACTTCCATACAAAGGACACTTATTTTTGGACTAAACGTCCCTGGAAAAACCCAGTGTGGGAAAACTGGTGCAGCAGATATGAGGGTTTTATTATTAAGCAGATTTTTTAATACAACTAGGGTACCAAATCTGGCTCACCCAACAGAGAATAAACCTGACAGAAGTACCTCTATCCGGAGACAGATATTTTGGCGAATTCAACAACTGGATGAACAAACCCACAAGTGACTACGTTGTCCCCAGTGCTATGCAACGATGGTTGCTCCAAGCTCTGTGCTGGAACTTTGTTACCTCCTCTAGGAGTTGCATCACCCTCCCAGTGAGCCTTCCCAGCTCAGAAATCGATCCGCTGAACTGCTCCTTGATTTGTCTCACAAAAACCCCAACACTGCCTCTAAGTGACTGCATCAACTTCTCTAGCCTCTGCGTCACCCTTCTGGAGTTGCATTGTCTCTCCCTAGTGCTGTGCTGCCTCTCTGTTATGTATTCTCAGCCTTGGACTGAAGTCCCTCTGTCGAACTGCCCCTCTCTGCACTAGAAGCTTACTCTGGAATTCTCAGCAAACCACGCCCCATAATTTCGATCTAGCTCAAGTGTCGTTCTCACTGTGTGTATTCTCCAACTGACCCTGAACCTTTCTTTATACTTTTCTTGTTGAGAAATCAACGGCCGTGATCTAATCTCTAATCAACGACTAAGATTAAATTAGACTTGATCCTCGTCACTTAGAAGCTTCTCACCCATATTTACATTAATTCATTTTAATTATTTTAATTTCCTAAGTTTTAACTTAAGCACCATTAAAAATAATTAATTATTTGAATAACATGCACTTCGGGTAGAATTTCTCCAAACGACTTATGGGCCTTAGAGATCTCATGTGTTCTAGCCCCTCCACAAAATTTTGGACCTAGAGCACATTTGATGCTACCCAAAAATCAACACTCCCTCTTAGTGAGGAATGTTCTCTAGCCATACTTCCCAACAGAAGTATCACACTAATCCACGACATCGGTCCTCTAAGCTGTTGATGCTCGGCCTGTTGTCCCTCATCCATTGCGTTGCTGCAATCTGTACTGCTGCCCATGACACTGCCACTGTCACTGCTGCATCTCTACTACAACTCCCTCTCAATATCCTACATCATGTTGCCCATAGCACTGTCACTGCTAAGTGCTTCTCTGCAACTTAGTTGCTGAGAAGTAAGCAATTGGAAAGCCACCCAAAAGCTAACATGTTGGTGAGCCTGGTTGCCCTTTGAGGCTGAAGCTACCTCTCCTGCTAATCTGTGTTGACTCTTTGATGCTGTTGTGTTGTTGTTGTATCTGCTCTGTGCCTTTCGACACTCCAATGTGCTACTTTAGACATTGGCACTCTAGCTATGCCACTATTGCTCCATCGTCCCTCACACCAACTGACTCCTATCATTTTGCCACTGCCATTAAGGGCTCCCGTAGTCATATGCGATCCAAGAGTTTGGGCACCTCAAGGATCCTACCCTACTGTAGTCCTCCCGACTACAGCTCAATATCGCCCCACCTCTTCTCTGGAGGTGCATGAGCACTCATGGCACAATCATCATCGTCCTCTTTGTCAGCTTGTGCTATAGTATCCTTTGAGTCAGACTTATCTTCTTTGCCCTTCTTCTTTTGTGGGCTCTGCGTGGCGAAATGACCCATTTCTCCACATCTGAAGCATCTGACTTTGGATGTGCTTCTTTCGTTTCCGCTGCCCTTGTTGTCCCACTGATGCGAGAGCCGCATCCTCCTTCCTCCTTGATTCTGACCCCTTTGTTGTTGCTTCTCGCCTTTGTCCATCGTTTGATTTGTTCCTGTTGAAGAGCTGCCCACATCTCCTCCCAACTGGGAAGAGAAGCCCTGCCAAGATTCTTTGGACAAAGGTTTTCTAGTCTTTAGTGACTGCATTCAGGGCAGTCCTGACCATAAATTCAGGATCTGGTGTAGCCCCTATGGAAGTTAGCTGGTCATGGATCCTTTGCAACCTGAGAAGGAAGGGATCGATTTCTTCTCCCTTCTACATCTGAAACTGTCTCAGTTGACTCTCAAGCAACATCTTTTGCTGAACGGAAGTTCCCTCGTACAATGTGGTCAAGGCCTCCCACATTTCCCTTGCTGTGTCTTTCTCAACAATATGTGGGATCACATGATCCTTGACCTCGTCCAAGATCATGCACTTTGCTTTTGCCTGAGCCTCCTCGTACTTCTTGAGAGGATCAGCATCAACCGAAACAGCGACTGTCCTCAAGGCATAATCCTTGATGTGATTTTTTTAAAACTGCAAGGATCTTGGTCTTCCAGATGATGAAGTTGGATGCTCCATCCAACTGTCCTGATCCCTCAGTCCATTAATGACCATCTCTGCTCAAATAAATGTCGAATTGGTTCTCTTCTCCCTCTTTTGCTGCTGCCCCAGCAAAACTCGGATCTGGATTTCTTTGGCGCTAGAAATCCTCTAAGGAACAAGCTCCCTCTGAATTTCGATTTCCTTTACAAAAATCCTTTTGCCAACTATTGTCGAACCACCCCTCTGATCTCTCTTTGTTGTTGCTCAGCACTGGATCTAGATTTCTTGGCAAGAAATCTTCTGAGGAACTGATTCCCTCTACTTTGCTTCTGCCCCACTAGGTACTGTTTTGCACCAACAAAATCAGCACCCCACCAACAACTCCAAATGAAATTTGCACTGCACCTCTGGCCACGGCGACTAGAAAAACGAGACTCAACAGTCTCTGAGCTAGCCCAGTAACTACTGTGCTGCCCTCTGCAACAACAACGTTACCCAATCAGGCTAACACAGGCTCTGCGAGAGCCTCCCTTGGTGACTGCATCACCCCTCCTCTGCTCTCTTGGCTTGAAACTGTGCTGTCTCTTGGGACCGCTGTCTTCACACACAGATTTTCCCCTTTCCTTTTGCTAATGCCTTTAGTCCCGCTTGATCTACAATCGCTCTAATACCATGAGAAAATTTATGAATCTAACAAATCAGAAATCCTACCGCAATAAACTAATTTGCATTAGCTACATGTGTTCTTCATTTTAACAAGTTATTTTCAGAAATATTCATAAAATATTAATGCAAATACACTGCAGCCTACACCACTATACAGATCAAGTACTAAAAAATAAATGAGACAACCATATAAAGGACACTTATTTTTGGACTAAACATCCTCGGAAAAACCCAGTGTGGGAAAATAGGTGCAGCAAATATGAGGGTTTTATTATTAAGCATATTTCTAAATACAACTAGGGTGCCAAATTCGGCTCACCCAACAGAGAATAAACCCGACATAAGTACTTCTATCCGGAGACAGATATTTTGGCGAATCCAGCGACTGGATGAACAAACCCAACAGGTGATTGCATTGTCCCTAGTGTTGTGCAACGATGTCTCCTCCAAGCTCTGCGCTAGAACTGTGTCTCCTCCTCTAGGAGCTGTGTCACCCTCCCAGTGAGCCTTCCCATCTCAGAAATCGATTTGTTGAACTGCTGCTCAATCTGCCTCACAAAAACCCTAGTGCTACCTCTAAGTGACTGCGTCAGCTTCTCTAGCCTTTGTGTCACCCTTCTGGAGCTACGTTGTCTCTCCCTGGTGTTGTGTTGCCTCTCTGCTATGTATTATCGGCCTTGGACTGAAGTCCCTTTGTTGAATTGCCCCTCTCTGCACTAGAAGCTTACTCTGAAATTCTCAGCAAACCACGCCCCAACATTTCGATCTAGCTCAAGTGCTGCTCTCACTGTGTGTATTCTCCAACTGACCCCTAGCCTTCCTTTATAATTTTCTTGTTGAGAAACCAATGGCTGTGATTTATTCTCTAATCAACTACTAAGATTAAATTAGACTTGATTCTCGTCAGTTAGAAGCTTCTCACCCATATTTACATTAATTCACTTTAATTATTTTAATTTCGTATGTTTTAACTTAGGCACCATTAAAAATTATTAATTATTTGAAAAACATGCACTCCAGGTGGAATTTCTCCAAACAATTTCTGGGTCTTGGAGATCTCATGTGTTCTAGCCCCTCTGCAAAATTTCAAAGCTAGAGCACATTTGATGCTACCCAAAAAAACCACTTTTTTGGCTTTTCAATTTTATTTTGTTTAGTGTTTTTTTCATATATATGCATTTTATTACATATGACTTAAGGAAATAGGTTCATAGCAAGAGAGCATTGCTCATGCTTTAATTTTTTTGGCTTTTGACTTTTCTTATCTTCTTTATTTATTTATTTGGTTTTTAATTTTCTCTTTACCTCAGGTTGTAGCTCCTTAGAGTGGGGATTTTCTCATAAGATTATGAAACATGAACCTTTTCGTGACATATGACAATTAGCCGAAGAGTGCGGAGATGGATATCGAGAAAGATGGAAAATGTTAAGTATGGCTTGGGATATGGATATGGTTCGCCTCTCAAAGCCCCCCAGTATTATGATTCGACACAAGAGGGACAACACTTATGTAAAGGATGATGATGACCCAAAGTGAATAAAGAAAATAACACAAATTTTAGGCATTATGGTCCATGTTTAGACCAATGTTTTTAAAACCGGAACCAGTGACCGGACTGGTCCACCTAATGAACCAATTTACTGACCGGAACCAGTCTAACCAGGACTGGTTTGGTCTAAACGAACGGTTTTAGAAAAATACATTAAATAGTTAATTTTTAATGAAACAAAACTATTTTTAAGATTTAAAACCATGATTCCAAGTCAATAGAGACAAAATATGCAAAGTTTGCTCATTTTTATACCATGTAAAGGTGAATATATCGAAATGGCATCGAGTGCAATACATATCATCGACAAAATAGCAAAATACATAAGCAATGAGGCTCTAAATGGCCTATAAAGTCCAAAAACAATGTTGCAAGCTATGAGGCCATTGGCCTACTACAAGTCTACAATGTACACATGATCAATCATCAAGTTCATCACCACTACTAGCCACAGGATCATCATCAGGAGCTACATAGACATCATCTGGTTCAGAGTCTGAGGATGCCTCAGCCTGATCTGCAACCTCAGTAGCAATGCCACCAATAACAATAGAAGTGGACCTAATGGAAGCATGAGTTTGTCGACCTGCACGACTAGTGCCTTCCATTGGTTCTTTGCCTTTCCTTGATGCCGCTACTGATCCTGGTTCTGATGCCGCCACAAAATCTGCTTCATCCCCCGCTAAAGCCATGTCGATATCAAAATCAGCCTCAAACACAGGATCTTCAGTCTCCTCCACCCATTCTGATGTTGGATCAATATCATCCAACACAATGGGATCTAGATCAGGTGCTTTGTTCATCATTTGGTTCCTCCTCAGTTGAAGGTTGTATTGCACGAAAACAAGATCATTTAACCGTTTTTGTTCCTTAAAGGCTTGGAGAGGGTGTTTTTGGAGGGAAAGCACCCTTAATTTCCCTCTAAAACCCCTAAACTACCTTGGAAAAGCCGCACTGTGGGTCCTCGGTGGGCATGGCAGGTAACCGGCCGGTTTAGGACTGGTTAGGACCATTTAGGACTGGTTAGGTCAAATTTTCCGCCACACAGCCTATTAAACCGGGTTTTTTCACTGGTTCCAACCGGTGGGCCTGCTAACCGACCGGTTAGACCGGTAACCGGTTAGCTAGGCCAGTTTTTAAAACTATGGTTTAGACTCAACCAATGATCATCACTTTCATGACACATATATGAGACATTGACACCCAATATGAAGCAATGAAATATTGTACCTCTTGTATATCAAGAATCATGATCATCAAAACAAGGTGAAACAAGGCAAATAGCACAAATTTAGAGCATCATGATCCATTATCCGTCTCAACCAATGCACCACTTTCATGACAAGTACATGAGACATTAGCACTTGGTCTGAAGCAATGGAATAATGTACCTCATGTATATCAACCATCATGATCATCAAATGTGAGTGAGCGGAGCAAATGTGAGGAGCATCTCTCATCAACGGTTCATGGAGAACCATGGAACTCATCTATGGAACTACTATTTGTGATAAGAATCACACAAGAAAATTCTCCTCTAGTTACCCCTACATGTCAAGCATTCGGGGAATTTTGAGGTAAAAAATGGGTCTGAAAACAAGAAATGTACTAACAAACTCAACTTTGAAAGAACCAATAAGGTTCAAGATGAAGATGTCATCCCCAAGGGGTAAATATTTTTGGAGGGAAAAAAAGAAAACTATTTTTTTAATTGTATTTTTGACTTATTTCCTTATAGGTTTACTTAAATATCAAGTGTAGGTGTTTGTTGGAGGTGAAATTAAATTTTACATCCAACAGGTGCTTACACTTGACTTTTGAGCAAACCTATAAGGAGATGAGTTGAAAATATGATTAAAAAAAGTAGTTTTCTTTATTTTTCTTCAAAAATTCATCACTCTTATTTTAATATTTTAACTAATATTTTATTAGTTTCCTTAGGAGGCCCATTTTAGACCTCAAAATTGTGAGAATTTCTAAATCTACACATCAGAAATCCTACTCATCTCCTACTTGTTCTTTACATTCAGCAAGTTATTTAATTATTTAAACAATGATGAAAACACTATTGCGGACTACACATATATAAAGATCATGAACTGAAATAAAATGAGACAAATACACAAGGGACACCGTTATTTTTTGACAAATGTCCCCGGAAAAACCCAATGCGGGAAAACCGGTGTAGCAGCTTTGAGGGTTTTATTATTATGTAGTAATTCTAAATACACTCTGGATGCCCTCTCAGCTATCCAGTTACAGAGATAAAACTATACTGGCAGAAACCTAAGTGAGATGACCTCACTTCACTCTGCAAAAATCTCTCCAATCCGGCAACTGCCCCTATGCAGTAGTTGCATGGGCCTGTGTGGAGCACACTGGGACACTGCGTCAGCACTGCGCTGCCTCCTCTGCCTCCTGAAGCTCTGACGTCAGCCTTTTCGACTGATTCTGCTACTCCCCAGGCTGAATTCGGATTTCTGCTGGAGGGTGGCTCTTCCCTTTTGTTGGAAATGCGTGGGCCCTTCCTGGCCCAGCGTCAACCTCACAGGGTCTACGCTGCCTCCTCTGGCATCTCTCTGCCTCTCTCTGCTGTGTATTCGAGGTCCTGGAGAAGATCCTCTGACCTCAACTATCCCTGCCCCTCTGCTGCAACAGATCACTTGTTCGATTTTCTCAGCAAACCTCGCCCCAGAAAAATCGAACTCTTTGATCTCTCAAGTGTATCTCCAACTGACCCTCAAGCCTCCTCTTATACTTTTCCTATTGATGAATCAATGGTCGATATTAAGTCCCTAATCAACGGCTAACGTTAAAACAGACTTGATCCTCGTCACTTAGAAGTTTCTCACCCATATTCTTATTGACACCCATTAATATTTTTACCTTCCTAAATTTAGACTTAGGAACCCATTAAAAATATTAATTATTTTAATAACTCCTCATCCGAGTGGAATTTCTCCAAACGATTTCTGGGTTCTAGAGATCTCATGTATTCTAGCCCCTCCACAAAATTTCGAAGCTAGAGCACATCCGATGCTACCCAAAATCAACACTCCCTCTTAGCGAGGAATGTGCTCTAGCAATACTTCTCAATAGAAGTACTACACTGATCCACCGCATTGGTCCTCTGTGTTGTTGATGCTTGGCCCGCTGCCCTTCATCCACTACACCGCTGCCCATGACTCTGCCATTGCCATTGCTACATCTGTATTGCAGCTCCCTCTCAACATGTTGCATCATGTTGCCCATAACACTGCCACTGCTAACTGCTGCATTGCAACTCAGTTGCTAAGAAGTAAGCAACTGAAAACTCACCCAAACATTGACATGCTGGTCAGTATGGATGCCTTGTGATGCTGAAGCTACCTCTGTTGCTAATCTGTGCTGACCCTCTGCTACTACTGTGCTACTGCAAACTGCTCTATGCCTCTCGCACTGCTACAACATCCATTGTGTTGCCTCAGACTTTGGCACTCTAGCTCTACCACTGTTGCTCCATCACACCTCGCTCCAACCGACACCCATCATTTTGCTACTGTCGTTAAGGGCTCTCGTAGCCGTATGTGATCCAAGAGTTTGGGCACCTCAAGGATCCTGCCCTTCATGTAGTCCTCTCGACTACAACTCCATGTCACCCCACCTCTTCTCCAGAGGTGCATGAGCACTCATGGCACAATCATCATCCTCGCCTTCCTTGTTAGCTTTTGTTGGAGCAGCCTTTGAGTCAGAAGCCTCCCCCTTGCCCTTCTTTCAGGGGCACTGAGTGGCATAATGTCCTAGTTCCCCACAATTGAAGCATCTGACCTTGGTTATGTCCTTCTTCTTTCTCTTTTGTTGCCCTTGTTGTCTTGATGATGTGAGAGTTGCATCCTCCTCCTCCTCCTCCTTCTTGACTTGGGCTCCCTTGCCACTACTCCCTGTCTTGGTCAACCTCTTGAGCTCTTCTTGTCGAAGAGCTGCCCACATCTCCTCCCAACTGGGGAGAGTCGCTTTGCCCAAGATACTTTGGACAAAAGTCTCCCAGTCCTCGGTGACTGCATTTAGGGCAGTCCTAACCATGAACTCGGGATCTGGTGTAGACCCTACGGAAGTCAACTAGTCGCAAATCCCTTGCAACTTGAGAAGGAAGTGATCGATTTCTTATCCCTTTTGCTTCTGGTACCATCTCAGTTGATTTTCTAATAGCATCTTTCGTTGGACAGAAGAGCCTTGATACGAGGTGGTCAATGCCTCCCACATCTCCCTTGCTGTGTCCTTCCCAGCAATGTGTGGTACTACATGATCTTTGACCCCATCTAGGATCATGCACTTGGCCTTAGCCTGGGCCTCCTTGTACTTCTTCATCGGTTCAGCGTCAACCGGCACAACAACTACCTTCAAGGCATAGTCCTTGATGTGATGTTTGTCTAGGATTGCTAGGATCCTAGCCTTCTAGATGAAAAAATTGGATGCTCCATCCAATCTGTCCTGATCCCTCAACCCATTCATTTCCATCTCTGCTCCAAAATAGGAATAGTTCTCTTCAACCTCCCTTGCTCTCAATCTAGCAAGACTTGGATCTAGATTTCTTTGGCGCAAGAAACCCTCTAAGGAACAAGCTCCTCTAGACTCCCTCTGATTCCTGATTTCCTTCATGGAAATCCTCCGTCCAAATGTCGAATCACTCCTTTCCAATCCTCCTTTGTTGTTGCAATTCGGATCTAGATTTCTTTGGCTAGAAATTTGTCAAGGCAGTGACTCCCTAGACACTGTCCTACACCAACAAAAACAACGTCACACCAGCTCCTCAAATCGAATTTTCTATGCTTCTCCAGCCCCGACAACTAGTTGATTCGAACCTTTCAGGCTGTGCGCTAGCCTAGAGAGTTGACACAGTCACTGCATGGGCTCCTCTCTAGCTCTGCGCTGGCCCAGAGAGTTGACGCAGTCACTGCGTGGGCTCCTCTCTAGCTCTGCGTCACCCTCTGCAAGCTCAAAATGCTAATGCAAGCACTGTGTGAGCCTCTGCATCACTCCTTTGGCTCTGCGTCACTCCTGCAGCGACCCCTCTGCCTCTGAAACAACACTGTCGCTCGGGGTAGCTGCTTCTCTGCAGCGAATTCTCTAGATCTCTTTGCTGGTGTCTTCAGTCTTCTATGATCTACAATGCTCTGATACCATGTGAGAATTTCTGAATCTACACATTAGAAATCCTACTGCAATCACTGGTTTATCATCTCCTACTTGTTCTTTACATTCAACAAGTTATTTAATTATTTAAACAACGATGAAAACACTATTGCAGACTACACATATATACAGATCATGAACCGAAATAAAATGAGACAAATACAGAAGGGACCCCGTTATTTTTGGACAAATGTCCCCGGAAAAGCCCAATGCAGGAAAATCGATGCAGCAACTTTGAGGGTTTTATTATTAAGCAGTAGTTTTGAATACACTTTGGATGCCCTCTCGGCTATCCAGTTACAGAGAGAAAAATATTCTGGCAGAAACCTAAGTGAGATTACCTCACTTCACCCGACAAAAATCTCTCCGATCTAGAAACTAGATTGATCGTCCACGGCTTCAACTGCGCTGCCCCTACGCAGTAGCTGCGTGGGCCTGCGTGGAGCACACTAGGACACTGTGTCAGCACTGCGCTGCCTCCTGAAGCTCTAACGTCAGCCTTTTTGGCTAATTCTGCTGCTCCCCGGGGTGAATTCAAATTTTTGTTGGAGTGTAATGACCTATCTATAATATAGAGAACACAAGAATATTAGCATGCATATGATGCATGCATATGATAGCTGCATATGATAGCTACATATGCATGTATCGCATGCACCGCACTAGTATTTATATACTAAATTAACTATAAGTATTAAATATCATGACACTCCTTCAAATAGAAGTTATATTCACCCATCAGTGCACATATTACTTAATGCATCATGATTAATGAGCAATTACCAATGATATTAAGTTAAAAAGTATAAAGTAAAAGGGTTATAAAAGAAATAGATGTAAAAATTAAGTGAATTCTTAAAAAAGGTTATATAATTATCTATCCCATAATTTTAATAAAGCATATTAATAAATTATCAAAAGGATAAATTAAACCAAAATAAAGTTCCTATGTATGAACTTAGGGCATTTTAATTAAACAAATAAAATCTTTAATCAGAGCAAAAACACACATGTCAATATATCTTTAAAAGAAAGATAAGGCTCATGTTACATTGAGGAGGTGTTGCTGAGAAAGGAAGTGGTGGGTTCGCTGGTGGAGAGAGCGACCACCGCCAAGGAACAGTACATAAGGAGAGGCTGAAGCTGAAGACGAGGGAGGAGAAACAGGAGGAAAATTTGTACACAGAGTTTATCATCAAGAACAATTGAGCCTTGCTTGTTCTGAGGTTTTTGGGCACGGGGGAATAGTCTGCTTCAATTGAGAAGCTTACTGGACTGAGTATCGAGGTTATGCTCAGTTTAGCTGGGTGGTTTTGGTCTTTTGGTAACAGAAGCAGGAGCAACTTGAGGCATCATCAACCGCAGGAATACAGGTAGGTACTCTCATCAATTCTATCAGTTAGATTTGTAAAATTTTATGTAATTCTATCACAGGTTCATGATGATTTTAAGAAATCCTTTACTATCTTTACAATGGCTATAAAATTCTGTACAGTCCTTACATCTGGTATCAAAGCCAGTTTCAAACTCTTGGATCTGTTAAGTCTGTTAAACTAAGGTTGCCTGTACTCAAAATAATAGTGACACTTTCCTCTAAATTCAACTCGCTACTTCAATTATGAACGACTGCGCTAAACCGCTTATCATAGACACAAAATATGTAGTGTTTAATATCTAGATAATAGTAAAGAAGAGAAACTCTCTACCAATTGCACAAATGAACTCAAGAAAATTCCCAACGAACTCTCTGTGGACTCAAAATATCAGTACAGGAAATCTCTGACTTTGTCCAGTCATTCACTCAAATCTGGATGTCTTTGTAGGGTCATTTATAGCAAAATATCTGTAAACAAACAAGTTTAAAAAAAAAAAAGAGCTACTTGTCAATGGAAAACCTATTCTCATATATGGAGTCAACCGACATAAACATCATCCACGTATGGGGAAAACAAATATAGAATCTTGCATGATTAAGGATCTGGTGGTAATGAAGCAACACAACATTAATGCTGTAAGAAACAGCCATTACCCTCAACGTCCACATTGGTATGAACTATGTGACTTGTTTGGTATGTATGTGATAGATGAAGCGAACATAGAAACACATGGGTTTGATGCTTTTTTTCCCAGTTAACCAAAGAAGACATCTAACTTCAGAGCCCATGTGGGCATCTTCGATGCTGGACCGTGTTGTAAATATGGTGGAGAGAGACAAAAACCATTCATGCATAATTTTGTGGTCACTAGGAAATGAATTTGGATATGGGCCTAATCACTCCGCTTCAGCCGGTTGGCTGCATGAAAGGGATTCCACCAGACCACTACATTATGAAGGAGGTGGGGCTAGAACCACAGTAACAGATATTGTATGCCCCATGTATATGCATGTCTGGAACATAGTGTAGATTGCAAAAGATCCTGCTGAGAGCAGACCTCTCATTCTTTGCGAATATTCACATGCAATGGGAAACAATAATGGGAACATTCATAAATATTGGGAAGCCATTGATAGCACACTAGGTCTGCAGGGAGGCTTTATATGGGAGTGGTTGGATCAGGGCTTATTAAACGCTCAATGATATTGCAAGATCACACGTTAGCTTCAATTACTCGCACCATTTTCCAAGCAATGAGGCATAATAGTGAAGGTGGATGCATTATGTCTCTACAGCAACACGGGCCACCGAAAATTTATAAATGTTTTGCGTACGGTGTCAAAGTATCCAGTTAACAAGCTAAGTGATGAGCCACGGGGAAATATCATAAAACAACCAGACGCCAACACCTCCATAAAATATGTTGACGTGTTATTTTGGAGACGCGCGTACCAAATTTAATTATCGTGGAATCCTGAAAAGGCTTAATTATATTATTTATCAAGCAAATTATATTTGAATTAAATTATTAATAATCATTAATAATCGATATGAATATCATTTAATATATATTAAACTATCTCCTAAGCCATTTTATATATATTTTGATATTTTCAGAATTACATCCAATCGAACTCAATATTGACCACTAATTATATAAATGTCTTTTAATATTATAACAGTTGTTTAGTCAATTTAGTGTTCCTAAATTGATGTCATTAATTGTCAACCCGGGCTCGTAAGCTGATGAAGTGAAGATGTACTATATGTACTTAAGCAACCTCTTAGAGCTTTTTGTCGTTTGGGGTGTTTGTTTGTGGTTAATTTATCTTCCTAAGATGGAGTGATGTTTTAAAACAGATGAGTGATAGTGGGTGTAAGGTGAGTTCTAGATGAGTGAGAGTGTGTGATTAGTGGTTTCTAACTACTTGTTGAAAAGGAAAAGCTTGAAAGAAATAAATAAATTGAAATGACTTGAAAGCAAAGAACCACTTTCTAATGGCATTAGATACCATTCATGCTGCTGCAAATAAAAGGTAAGAAAATCACTTTAAAAACCAATGATAATGTTTATCTCTTCCTAACTCTCTGCTTCTAACACATAGTACTGTGTAAAACACGATTAGGAAGTAGCTAAAGATGAGTTAGAAAAGTGATCAAAAATGAGAAAAATCTACTTTAAAGACTAGTTATAATGTTTTGCTCTTTCTAACTCTCTGCTTCTATCATATGGTACTATGTAAAGCACGATTAGAAAGTAGTTAAAGATTAGTCTAAAAAGTACTCAAAGCCAGCTGTAAGTTATTAGTATTCTGATCTCTAAAAGATAAACAATTTGTGATAAAGAGACCATTCATATGTTAGCAGACAACTTTGAGAAATTAAACTAAAAATCAGCTATGAAAGTAAAGTAAAGGCAGCAACTTTGAATCTGTCAAACTGGAAACTACCACTAGATATAAAGCAAATACAAAAACACAAAAACAATAACCGGTTAAAAACCTGCAAAAGAACAATACAG